>PVIH01004045.1:0-75943 GCA_004025045.1 Sigmodon hispidus | reverse complement strand
TCTCATTTCATCTAGTGTACAGCGTCTTCCCTGCAACAGATGCTAGGTTTTCATGCTTTCTCCAGGGAAAAGATTCTGATTTCTTGGGTCCATTTGTTGCAAAGCCCTGACAGGTGATGGTAGGAGCACAAGAGTATCTTTGGAATATACTCAGGGCTATAAGGAAGGTTAGTGCAAAGGTAGAAATGAAGCAACATTCTCCACACACATATAAAAAAAATTAAAAGGCTAAAAAACAAAGTTAAGAAATGAATTAAAAACTGAACAATAAAAATAAAAGGCAATCATCAGTGCTTTGAATGCTTTCTGAGCAAATGAACCCAGGATCTCTCACCCTCTTAGCCATGTCTCCAACCTCAAATTAACCTTTACCTTTTACCCCACAGAAGCATAAAACAAGCCCCAGGCCTTTCGTAAACAGCTCCAAGGGAAATAAGAGCTGCCTCAGGCTTATTATTGCTTTCCTTTACACTCCTGAAAAAGAAAGGGGGGGGGGGTGATGGACAGATAAAATTCACAATGAACGATTAAAATCTGAATTTTGGTTGTATTTATTTTAGAATGAGGACCCATTGTGCCATGATGTAATGGGGAAGAAGAAAGGAATGAATTTCAGTGTCAGGAACCCACAAAGATACAGGAGCAAAAGCAGTGTGGTGTATGCAGAGGGATGGAAAGCCCTCTAAGGTTCTCTCCTTCTACCCCTTTCTTTCTGCTAGTCTTCTGACTCAGCTCTCCTGTCTCTTCCCCACATGGTCCTACACTGGGACTTTCCAGCTCTGAAAACACTTCCCTTGTGGTTTTTCTATGTGCTCTGAGGTGTGAACTATTTGTTCCCAACAGGTGGTGCTGTTGCTGTGGACAGAAGCAAAGTTCCCCAAAATTAGTGGAAAGTGAACTTTTCTGGAAGGATGATTAACTGATTACAATGTCGGACTGTGCAGAGTAGGAATGTGGCAGGTCCAGAGCCTAATTATTATTTATCTTCGGCTATCATTAGCCCTCTAAATGGCCTTTCCTAAGCCACCTCTGTATCAGACCTGACATCTTGTGACTAACAGATAAAAACTTTTTAAAAAATTGAATTTGATCATATTGTCCTTTAATCACAGCAAGAGGCCAAGTCATCTGAGACATGGTAAGAACAAGCACTTCGTGTCCTGCTTCTTCCTGCCTGTTTAATATTCCCACCCATTTACTTTGAAAAGGACCTTGATTGATGACTTTATTTGAATAAAAACTGCATGAAACTGTGTCCATGTTTCAACCTGGAATTTTGGGTACAGTTTTTCCATCCACCTTATGCCCTAGTCATCACGTTTTCCCCGACCTGATGCACTGAACCTTTGAACTGTGAGTTAGAACAAACCCTTCCTTCCTTTAAATTGCTTTATGTGGGTATTTTGTCACAGTGAGGTGTAATACCCTTGGACAGCTTACATCAATAGAAATACTCTCACTCACTTGATGAGAAAGCTTTCACCAGAGCTCAGTGACATACACCTTTCATCGCACCCAGCATTTAGGAAGCAGAGGCAGGGAAATTTCTGCCAGTTCCTGGCCTGCCTGATCTACATAATGGATTTCAGTCCCTGCCACACTCTCTAGGCAGCACTGACAGAAAAGGATTTGTTTCCCAGGAATCAGGGGATGGGGGCCTGGGGAAGTGAGAAGGTTAAGGGGAGAAGGTGTGGGGTTGGACAGCTGGGCTAGCAGTCTAGACAGAAAAATGTGAGTTTCCGGTTCAGGTGGACAGTGATAGAGGGGGTACTCCATGCCCTCCTCAGCCTTTCAATGCATGCACACACGTGTACATACAACACAGAATTATGAAGAGAGAAAGAATTTAGTTCTCCCTTGAGTGTGGGCCTCTATCATCACCTGCACACTTCAGTCCCATGGTTGTCCACAGTAGAAGAAGGACCCACCCACTCACCCTCAGTCCTAAGCCTTCCTTCCCTTCTGCACTCTGCTGAATTGGACGAGGGCAGCTGTCTCATCTTTCTGATAATGGCTTTTCCCGCAAGTAGCTTGTGCTATGTTTAGATACTGACAGCGATTCCCAAAATCAAATTTGGAATATAAAATGACCCCTGTCTGAGAAGTTCAGATCTGCAAATGGAAAGTTCTGTGGTGTGAGGATATAGGCCTTTGTCAAAATGAATCATTGTTTTATTATATGCTTCCCATTTCTTGATTTTCTTCTGTCAAAATGGCATTAGAATCAAAGGCAAAAAAAGACAAATCTGTACTTATTTGTGTAAACTTCTGTTCATGGAAATTCTGTGCATTTATCCACTAAAAACCAAACTAGTGACTTACAAATATTTGAAAGTTGCCCATAAAATTCCAGGTGAAAAATCTCAGCCAGTCTTTTTCTTAGAAAAATATTCACTGAGCTGGAGCAGTCTGGTTATACATTCATTTTGAGATTTTGATTGGTTTTGGAAGCACTGGCTTACTGCAGCTCAAGGCAGCTGCAAATGTTCAATTTCCTTGCCTCCATTTCCTGGGTGCTGCTGTTTACAGGAATGGCATGCAACACCTAAATATAGAAACATACATATAAATATGTAATTTATGCTTTATTGGGAGAAAATAAATCAAAACAAAACAGTGACTCTTCAACTTTCTCAAGTCCAGTTTCCAAAGCTAGCTTTCCTTCCCACACACTCCAGCGACAGGGATGTTACACACATATACACACCCACCTGTGACAGAAATTTCACACACACACACACACACACACACACACACACCTGTGACAGGATAATTAATAGCTATCTGGATGGATGAATGATGAGTGTGTGTGTATCTGCATTGATGGAAAGATGAGTAGCTGCATTGACAGCCAGAGATGAACATATGGATGTATGAATGCATGAATGAATGGGTGAACAGATGGGGGAATTGTGATGTGTAGATGACTGAATGGGTAGGTGGGTGGGTGGGTGAGTGGATGAATAGGTGGATGGATGGGTGGGGGCATGTATAGCTGGGGGATGAATGAGTAGATGGATGGATGAGTAGGTGGATAGATGAGTGAGTAGATGGATGGATGAGTAGGTGGATAGATGAGTGAGTAGATGGATGGATAGATGTTTGAGTGGATGTGTGGATGGATGGGTATACAAGTGGATAGATCATTCTTCAATGATGGTGCATTTGTGGAGCAGAAAGACAATCTCTATACAGCCCATAAGAAGAAGAAAAGGGAGGAAAAAGAAGGAATGGAGAGAGATGGACAGGAATTAGGGATGGGAGGGCATGAAGGAGGTAGGGGAGGAAAATGACCTCCAGAGGTGCTTCAATGGAAACATAGTACAGGCATCTTAGCTTCAAAAGTAGAATTACTTTCAAACTTTTCCCTCTTTCTCATTTCTCCAAAGGAAGCAATGAGCCACATCCATGGCTTAATGCTAACCAGGAACAATGGTATAGACGATTCAGAAGGTGAAGGACCTGCTTGCTCCAACCTCTGAGAAACTACAAGGTCCCAACTAAGTGCCCTCAGGTTGGCCTCGGTGGCTGGGTGCTTCTAGAAGCAAGTTGCTTCTAGAAGATTCTATTTCATACAAGGTTGTTGTTAGTTTTTAAACCTGGAACAAAAGACTAAGGTGCCTATTTAACATATCAAATCAGACTCTGGCCACCAGGTGGTGCCATTACCCAGTCAAGTTCTTTGTTATCCATTTATTTATTTATTCATTCATTCATTCATTCATTCATTCATCTGGTGCTGAAATCAGGAAATGCCATAAATGATTTCCTTCCCCCAAAGAACACGGCTTTCCACGTCTCCTGCAATCTGCTGCATCTCTCCCTTCTCCACATCTCTCCCTCTCTACTGGATAAGCACCAAGCTGCCTGCTTTGTTTACTATTAGTACAAAAGCCTCACTCGTGTGCCAGAACTCTCCTCTTGCTCCCTCAGGGCTCCAATCACGAAGACAAGGGATATGTTTCTTTGTGATTTGAAACATTCTCCTCTCTGATAAGTTTACCATTCCTCTTGGGGACACCCAGAATGGAAATTCTTGTCACTATGACAGTATCCACTTCAGTGATTCACTTCTCTCTGCCTCTCCTAGTTTCTCACACCTTTCCCTGGGATCTACAAACCGCCTATAGTCCCTCTAGGCTGTATCTTGCTCTAGCCTACAGACCCAAGGCTTCCACTCTTGGTTCCCTCAGGAACCCCACTCCATCCCCCACCTCCACCCACAGACTCAGACTTCATTACTACATCTTGGCCTTAGTACAGATCAATAACCAAAAAATGGCTCATTTGCTTTCCAAATTCTCACAGATTGTAACAACTTCTGATCACAACAAATGATCCCAACGTCTCTTATTTCTAAGACACTACAATTTCCCACTCCACTCTCAAAAAAAATTCTTTTTAAGATGAAGCCATAAACTATATCTCAAGATTTGTAAATTCGCTGAGTATGGTTTAAATTTTATAAAATCTATACCAAAATTTGGCTTGAAATATAAAGCTCAAACTTACTATATATGTAATTTAGCTCTTGTGTAGTACTGTATATGTAACTTAGACTCAAGTCTTGTTTAGGAAAATAGATTTTTTTAAATAGCAACCATGTGGCTGTCCTCCATCTTGACTGCATCAAATGGGTGGCAGCCATTTTTACTAAGGCTAAAGAGTACTTGCCATGTGATTTCACCACCATCTTCAGACGACCATGTGGTATAAAGCAACAGTGATGAAACTTCTCAGTCCTACTGAGCCCTCTGCTTACCACTGTCTCCTTTTAGACAAAGGGAACCATAGGTCTCAAATATTTTGGATTGCTATGGATTTTGTATATTGATAAATTTTTAAGATTTTGAATGTCTACAGGGATTAACAAAAATTGACATAAAGATTTACACCCAACTATTTATATCTTTCCTTCTAAAAAATTTAGACAAGTAACAACATATGATTGATGAAAACACTAACCACTGGGCTAAACTGTTCCATGCCTCACTTGTCACCAGGCAGCGCTCTACACAAACGATGGACACTTTGGGGTTGATTGCCCTACTTTGCCTGGTCAAAGTAAAGTCAGTTTTCCCACATTCCTCTATAGAAAAAAAAATCTCTGAGACCTGCCTGGGTCAGCCAGCCAAAGGCCTTTGATGCTCTTTATGACAGAAGATTAAATGCTGTCCGGTATGACAGCTGAAGACTGACTACTGCCCCCAATGAAACCATGGAGACTACCAGAGCCTATGTAAGTAACCCATGTAGGTAAAGAGTCTCTGTCATTTTAATTGATACATAGATCATTTAGATTATACTTCCAGCTATAATTTATCCTTCTCAGATCTCTGCCGAAATTGACTAACTGCAGCTTTAACAACAAGCCTTTCCCCAAGGCTTGGGGCCTTCTAGGTTCTCTTCAGACTTGAAAATCAGGCCTCAGTCCTCCCTGGAGAGCTACTCAGCCTCCAGTTGAGAAAGACAAACAGTTTACCTTGGTACCAGACTCTAAAAAGAGAAAAACTCACGGAACAGGTTTCAGAGTAACTTTTCTACTGTTCATTTAAAGGAACATGCTTTACAATGACTGCTGTCAGTAACCAACCACCTGTGTCTCATGGTAAATAATTTGATTTTTTAAGGTCATATAAGTTCTGAGGATCAAAACAAGTGTCCTTATATACAAACAAGTTATAAATGTCTAAGAAAATGATTTACAGTATATAAAAATGCTTCAGATTACTTTCCCTCTCTATGTTAATTTTATACTAACATTTCAAAAATTCAGTTTTAATCTAGCTCTGGAGTTCTGTCTTAATCTAGCTCTGGTGAGTACTAACTGTTATTATAGTCACAAAGTCAAGATTTTAAATTTCTCTGGTTGTCTTCTAAGTATAGGCTTAAAAATTGCTTCTCATTGTGCTAAAAGCATGTCTAGTCTACATTCATCCAGTCTTTTGGTTAGAGGAAAGAATGTTTATGCTTTTAACCCAGAATCATTTTTGGGTTCTAAGCTTTTACTATGACTGACTCAAAGGTGTCAGGTTTCAAACTTGCACAAAAGACTGGGATGTCTATTTAAGATATCAGAGTGGACCCTGGCTACCAGGTTCTCCCTGCTGTAGGGAAAGGTGGCCAGCCAAAGAAATCCACCCTGGCTCTGAAACCGGAGTCAGTGAAAGAAAACCTACACAGACTCTGAAATCAGAACCGGTGAAAGAAACCCACCCTAGCCCTGAACCCAGAGCTACTGAAAGAAACACACCCTGGATCTAAGACCTGAGTCAGTGAAATACATTAATTCCTGAAACCAGAACCAAAAAGAAATGTGCCCTGGCTCTGAAACCAGCACCAAAGAAACACAATTTGGCCCTAGAATCAGAGCCAGTGAAAATGTAAGAACCTGGATTCATTCTGGGGGCAGGGCCTATGTCTGTGAGTGAACTTCCCCAGCAGCCAATGGATTCAAAGGTTGGATTCGCACCAAAAAACTCCAATGGCTGCTGCACCTTACCCTTTTGCCCAATCCTGGTACATCAAGGTGTGTCACATCTTGATTACATAGGTTTTTCTTTAAAAAAAAAAAAAAAAAAAACCCGCCCATTGGGACAATGCTCTCTTACCCGCTTCTGCTGCGCAGAGCTAGGTGATCAACCCGGGTTCTCATTCTCTGTAGGTATCAATAAAATCCCCACTCATAACGTGTCCAGTCTCCCTGGTGGAAATTCTTACATGTGGGCATAACATATGGTGCATTGGCTGGGGAGAATTTCCATGTTTTCAGGGATTCTGGACCAAAGAGTGGTGGTAAGTATGCAGATAGTGCATTTGGAGAGGCCAAGCACACCAGGCAGGAGACCAGGAGCTGCCTAGGGTGACAGTGAGTTGCGAGGTCTGCCAGCGGTTTGGGAGGGCTCAGGCACCAGGGCTACAGATGTTTCCTAGTCCTGTAAAGTTTAGTCAGGTAGGAAGAAGGCAATGAACTTGAACTTCCAAGCCTGCCAGGGCCTGCTGTAGTACAGAAACATATCTGTAGGGGACAGGGTGCCTCATACCTGTAACAAAAGCCATGGGACACACAATTTCTTCCTTTTCTTTGGACTTACCTCTTTTAACTCATTGCCCAGATATTAGTGCCCCCGGTCTTTTGTGGTGTCTGTGTTTCTTTGTATGTGTGGCCCTTCTTGTAAAGAGTGCCAGGAGACAAGTCATCTCTTCCCCACTGGACTTACTTCTAAGTCACTTCCAGGATGTTAATATACGTGATCATAATCTTTTGGTTACAATTAAAAAGTCTAAATTTGCCACCTTTTGCAGGTCAGAAAGCCAGCACTCAGAGTGGACTGGCCTCCAGGAGGAACCTTCAATTTGGCCCTCATAGGGGTAGTAGAGGAAATGGTCTTCAGACCTCAAATAGGACACCCTGACCAAGTGCCATACATAGTGGTCTGG
Source organism: Sigmodon hispidus (assembly GCA_004025045.1). Taxonomy (NCBI): domain Eukaryota; kingdom Metazoa; phylum Chordata; class Mammalia; order Rodentia; family Cricetidae; genus Sigmodon; species Sigmodon hispidus. Next base: position 68,503 of record PVIH01004045.1, on the reverse strand, counting down.
AGGGATTTGATAGAGAATCCACCTCCTTATATTAAATCATTCTTGCCTGGACAGGTCAAGATTCTGGCAGTTACAGAGAGAAACTCACCCTCCAAAACCCCATTGGTTCCTAGGTCAGAGGTCCTCCAAGGGGGCAACACAGAGGATGACATCTCCCCCCTCCTTATGCTCCCAATACTGATACAGCCATTCTACCACCAGGTCCCCAGCCAGTTCAGTCAGCCCCAAAAGTCCCCACCCCTGGGATGAAGGAGGGACCAGCTCAAGAGACCCTCAGCCGTAGGGGAGACAACTCTAGTCCTGATCCCATAGTCCTCCCCCTTAGAGCTGCAGGACCCTGTGACCAGGATGGAAATTAACCACATCACTACTGGCCCTTTGCCACTAGTGACCTTTACAATTGGAGGGCTCAAAATGGGCCCTTCTCAGAAAACCCTAAAGAACTAATTAGCCTCTTTGAGATAATTCTCTTTACCCACCAACCCACATGGGATAACTGTACACAGCTCTTACAAGGTGCTCTTCACAACAGAGGAGAGGGATCAGATACAAATTGAGGCTCGGAAGCTGGTTCGAGGCCTCACAGGAGAGCCCACAGCTAATCAGGCTCTCACAGATGCAGTTTTTCCCATAATTCGTCCAATGTGGGGTTATAATACAGCTGAAGGTAAGGCGAGCCTCCTGGCCTATCGTCAGACTCTATTAGTCTAAAAGCAGCCACAAGACAGGCTGCGAATTTGAGTAAGTTGTGTGATGGGAGGCAGGGAGCAGACGAAAGCCCAGCAGCATTCCTTGAATGGCTCCAGGAAGCCTTAGGAGATGCACATCCTATGATCCTGAGGCCCAGGAAAATGGTGCTGCAATGACTTTGGCTTTCATTAACCAGTCAGCTCCTGATATCAGAAAAAAACTACAGAGGCTAGAGCGTCAGAGAAAAAAGTATTAGAGCTTTAGTAAAGGTGGCTGAGAAAGTATACAATGGGAAGGACAGTGCAGAAGAACAAGAAATTAAAAGAGAGCACTGTAGGAATCAGCACCTTGCTAGGGTGTTGCTGGCAGCCAATGCTGAACCTGAAGAGCAAAAAGATGCCTACAACTGGCAGCTGATCAGGGGGATAAGAAACCAAGAGGTAATAAAGAAAGGCCCTGGCTGGGAAAGAATCAATGTGCATACTGCAGAGGGGAGGGACACTGTGCTACAGAATGCCCCCAGAAGGCCGCTAAGGGCAACACTAAAATCCTTAGCCTAATGGACAGTGACCAGAGGAATCAGGGCTCAGACCCTCTCCCTGAGCCCAGGGTAACCATAAGAGTGGAGGGGAAAACAGTTGATTTCATGGTGGACACAGAAGCCCAGAACTCGGTATTGCTAAAGGCTAATGACAGACAAAGAAACTTGGGTTCAAGGGGCCACTGGAGTTAAACCTTATTCATGGACTACCCAGAGAATGGTGGGCTTGGGAACTGGCCAAGTAACCCACTCTTTCCTGGTGATCCCAGAATGCCTATATCCCTTGCTGGGCCGTGATCTGCTAACCAAAATGAGGGCCAAATATATTTTTCCGATGAAGGGGCTAAATTGCTTAATAAAAATGGAAAACCCATTCCTGTATTAGTGACCAGTAGTTTAACCGGAGTACAGGCTACATTATACAACTACTGCACCTGACCCACAGCTGGAGAAGTGGCTTCAGGAGTACCCATCAGTCTGGGCTGAAACAAGGGGAATAGGACTAGCAGCACATCACCCACCATATATGTGGAAATTAAGCCAGGGGCAGACCCAGTTAAGGTCCGTCAGTATCTCATGTCCCTAGAGACCAAGGAGGGCATCACACCACACATTTGGAGGCTCCTGAACTAAGGTGTTCTCAGGCCTGTATAGTCTGCTTAAAACACACCCCTGCTATCTGTCAAGAATCCTCACTAATGTTTATAGACCAGTCCAATATTTGCAAGAGGTCAATAAAAGGGTGATGGACCTACACCCCACATTGCCTAACCCTTATAGCTTGCTTAGCTCATTGCCTCCAGATTGACAATGGTATACTGTTCTGGACCTAAAAGATGCTTTTTTCAGCTTGCCCCGGCCTCCAAGAGCCAGCAATATTTCACCTTTGAATAGCAGGACCCAGAGATTGGGATTAGCGGCCAGCTGACATGGACCAGATTGCCACAAAAATTCAAAAACTCCCCCACCATCTTTGACAAAGCCCTACATGAGGACCTGGGTGAGTGCCGGACACAGAACCCAGAAATCAGCCTTTTACAGTATGTTGATGATCTGCTGATTGCAGCCACAGATCGAGAAACTTGCCTGGCAGGGACTGAGCAGCTATTGCAGACTTTGGGGAACCTAGGGTACCATGCCTCAGCCAAGAAAGGCCAAATCTGCAAGCAATAGGTAACATACCTGGGATATATCCTGAAGGAAGGGCAGAGGTGGCTTTCAGATGCAAGGAAAGAGACAGTACTTAAGATCCCCACACCTACTACTGCCAGGCAAGTGAGAGAGTTCCTGGGCTCAGCGGGGTTCTGTCGTCTGTGGATCCCAGAATTTGTAGAACTGTACAGACCTTTATATAAGGCCACCAAAGAAGGGCAGGACTTCATCTGGACTGAGGACCACCAACTAGCCTTTGACAAACTCAAGCAGAGCTTACTTTCATCCCCAACATTGGGCCTACCAGATATGACTAAACCATTTCACTTCTATGTAGATGAAAACAAGGGGATAGCCAAAGGAGTCCTAACTCAAACACTTGGCCCCTGGCAATGGCCTGTAGCCTACCTGTCAAAGAAACTGGACCCTGTGGCAGCTGGATGGCCATCTTGCCTCTGCATAATAGCAGCTGTGGCACAGCTAGTCAAGTTGACCCTGGGACAGACTCTCACCATAACCACCCCCACACAGTTGAGGGAGTTCTCAAGCAGCCCCTTGATCAGTGGTTGAGCAATGCCAGAATCCACTACCAGATGCTGTTGCTAAACCCTGCCAGACTAATCTTCTGGATGCCCTCAGCTCTGAATCTAGCTACTCTACTGCCTGATCTGGACTTGGAAACACAACTGCACAACTGCTCTGGGATCTTGGCCCAGGCACACATCATTAGACCAGACTTTCAGGACATCCCATTGCCTGATGTAGAAGCTATCTGGTATACTGTAGGCAGCAGCTTCATACAGAATGGTCTAAGGTATGCGGGAGATAGTCATTACCACAGAGGAGGTAGTATGGGCAGAGCCAATGCCACCTAGTACGTCTGCCCAATGAGCAGAGTTGATAGCCCTAACTAAGGCATTAGAACTGGGGTAGGGGCAAAAAAGTACCATCTACACCAACAGCTGGTATGCTTTCATTATGGCACATGTACATGGGGCAATATATAAAAAAAAGAGGACTTCTGACTGCAGAAGGAAAAAGTGTCAGGAATAGAGATAAGATCCTGGCCCTCTCTAAAGCCCTATGGCTACCCAAGAAACTGGTCATTATTCACTGTCCAGGACACCAAAGAGGAGATAGGCCAGTCCCCAGGGGCAACAGTCTGGCAGACAAGACTACTTGGCAGGTGGCACTCCAGACTGATGTAGCTTCTGCACATGTATTGGTAGACACTGGAGCACCCAACCTACCAGAACATCCAGGGTATACTAAGGAAGATATTTCCTGGATTGAGACCCTCCCCATGACCCAGTGTATAGACAGGTGGTGGAGAATTGCAGATAGTAAAATCATCTTGCCTGAACATCTAGGAGATAGACTGCTTGCCAAGATCCATTGATCCTCCCATATGGGGACATGGAGAATGCAGGACTTGGTCAGACTGTCAAGAATAAAAATCAAAGGCATACAGCAAAAAATTGTAGGCATTGTCACCAACTGCAAAGCTTGCCAACTCACCAATGTTGTTGCCAACTGTAAGAACTCTGGGTCTTGACTCAGGGGGAAGAGGCCTGGAGCTTATTGGGAAAGAGACTTCACTGAGATAAAACCTGGCAAGTATGGTTACAAGTATTTGTTAGTATTTTCAGGATGGACAGAGGAGTTTCCCACCAAATATGAAAGGTACAGGTGGTGGCAAAGAGAAGATATCCTGCCATGATAGGGTCAGATAATGGACCAGCTTTTGTGTCCCAGGTAAGTCAGAATTTAGCCACCTTTCTGGGGAGTGATTGAAAGTTATACTGTGCGTATAGATCCCAGAATTCAGGGCAGGTAGAAAGAATGAACCGTACACTAAAAGAGACCCTGACTAAATTGACCTTGGAGACTGGTGCAGACTGGGTGGCTCTCCTTCACTTTGCCTTATATAGGACCAGAAACTTCCCTTATCAGATGGGAATAACCCCATTTGAAATTATGCTTGGCATCCCATCCCCCATCACTCCCAATCTCCAGGCGGACTTGCTAGCAGAGCTAGATGACCAAGATCTTCTCGATGCTATACGAGGAGTTCAGTGGGCCCACAAGGAATTGTGGCCCAAACTCAGGGCCCTTTATGAATCTGGTTCCTCCCCTGAACCCCATAGGTTTCAACCAGGAGACTGAGTCTATGTTAAGAGACATTGCCTAGGATCCTTGGAACCCAGATGGAAAGGAACTTATATTGCTCTGCTGACTACACCCACAGCCATCAAGGTTGATGGTATAGCCAACTGGATCCACCATTCCCACACCAGGTCAGCAGACCATGACACACTCAAGGAAGATTTCCAGAATGAAGGATGGGAAGCTTCAAAAGACCGAGACAACCCCCTTAAACTCTCTAGTGTAGCTGACACTAGAGACAGGAGAGCTCCATGATTGGGACTCTTAGGAACCAGTCAGAGGGGGGAATGTAAGGACCTGGATTCATTCTGGGGACAAGGCCAGGTCTGTGAGTGAACTTCCCCCGCAGCCAATGGATTCAAAGGTTGGATTGGCACCAGAAAACTCCAATGGCTGCTGCACCTTACCCCTTTGCCCAATCCTGCAACATCAAGGTGTGTCGCATCTTGATTACATAAGTTTTTCTTTAAAAACCCCTGCCTGTTGGAGCAATGCTCTCTACCCCCTTCTGCTGTGCAGAGCTAGGTGATTGGTCCAGGTTCCCATTCTCTGTAGGTAGCAATAAAATCCCCACTCATAATGTGTGCAGCCTCCCTGGTGGAAATTCTTACATGCAGGCATAACAAAAGAAATGTGCCATGGCCCTGAAATTAGAGCTCAAAAGGTCAAAAGAGCCAACGAAAGAAACACACTTTGACCCTGAAATTCAAAACCAAATTCAGGGTAAAAAGAAAGGGAAAAGATCTAACCAATCCCCACCCTGGAAGTCTCCCTAGAAAGCACCATCCCCCAAGAAGCCCTATATAAGTCCGGAATCCTCTCCCACCCTGGCCTGTGGTAGCCACACTCTCCTAGACCCTTCCCTCCAAAAAATCTTTTAAATGAGATTTGAGTGGAGATCTTCTATCAAGGGAGCAGCAGCAGAGTGTGGACAGAGATTAGCTGATGGAGTTGAGCTATAACACTCTCACCTCCCAGGGGACCTTCCCTGGATGGGCTGAGTTGTTAAATTTCCTGATCAGAGAGCAGCCAGCATCTGAGAAAGCAGAGCTGTTAACACTGGGGAAGCCTTTCCCTGAAGGAGGGCTGTAAAGTGCTGTCTAGGCTTACTATTATATTCACTGGCTCCTGACTGCCTGAATACATTTCCATTTGAGCTTCAGTGCTCAGTATGCTTGGGCTGCAAGATCTCTTTCCACCTGGGCTGCACTGGGCTGCACAAATTCCTACACCTGCATCTCTCAGTCCCTACCTGTTACAGGGCCTTCCCTATATAATCTAAACATTTTGGTCGCCTGCTCTCTTTTTCCCTTGGGGCCTTCTGGCTGCAGCACCTGGTTCCCCTCTCTCCTGTCCTCTCTCCTTCCCCCCTCCCCACATGGCCAGACTCAGTCTGGTCATATCCACTCTGGACTCTCTCAGATAGATTTCCCTGCTTCTGGCTATTTTCTCCCACATATTTATAATAAACTTTCCTCCACCATACCAAGAAGCAGTCCTCTCCTTTCCCTTTCTTTTTTTTTTTTAATTTAGAAGGCATAAGTTTATTACTTCTTGTACAACATGGGTTTCAGTAAGTGGTGTTAATGGTAACATATCTCAAACTTTTATCTCTTTTTGCAAACATAAAAAAAATCCTGTAACTTTCAGGGAACTGACTTGAATCTGCCTCTCTCAACTCAAACAGACTCCAGATAGGCACTCCTGTCAACCAACAGCCTAAGTTTTCCTGCCTATTGCCTATTCCTGGGATGGACTCTCTTGACCTTTCTCTGGTCTTGGGACTGCTCTCCCCCTCCCAATTGCCAGGACTCTAAGCCCAGAAGTTTCAAATATACACTCAAGATTTTTTTAAAAAAAAAAATCCCCCTAAACTCCTTAATTTTACCTTCTCTTCTTGTCTCTTTCCCAACAGATTTCAAGTTAACTGTGGACTGCTCCAGCAACAACCTAGCTGTTCCTTCAAACTTGCTGGAGTCAGATGGTCCTGCTGAGCCTGGGTAGCAATTGAAATAACCTGCTCTTCCCAGACTTAACCAGCATTCCAGTTTCCAAGCATTAGTTTTATTTATTTAGTACTATTGATTCTTTTTTAATTTAAATTCTTTTTTTTCAAGACAGGGTCTCTCTGTGCTGGAACTTGCTCTGTAGACCAAGCTGGGCTCAAACTCACAGAGATCCCTCTGCTTCTGCTTCTGCCTCTTGTGTGCTCAAATTAAAGGTGTGTAGTACTTCCTCATTTTCCTCACAATCCACATGTACACCCTGAATTTCATGCAATGTTCTTTGGGGATTGAAGGGGTTTGTTTGGTTTGGTTTTTCTGTTTCTTTTGAGACAAGGTGTCACTGTGCAGCCATGGCTGGCCTGGAACTCACAGACATACCCCTGCCTCAGCTTTCTGAATGTCAGGCTTTTACAGGCAAGCACTACACACCTTAAAGTATTTAGGTGAGGGTCTGGGGTCTGCAATGTTTCCTGGCTCTTCTTGGTTTATCTTCCTTGACCTTGGGCTGAAGCCACCAAGTAGTTGTCAGAAAAAAAAAGAAAAGGGAATTTGCAGATATTTTCACAAGAAACCAAGGTGGCATCTGCAGAGATGGATACTGAGTGAATCAGGGCAGAGAGTGGAGAAGAAGCTGCTGTCCAAGGGAACCTGATTCTTCTGCCTAGGTCCAAACTGTGTCCCTGAACATCCAGGGCTTCAAGGAGAATCTGAGATTGGGGGATATGTGCAAGTGTCCTCAAGGCTTGCTTGTCCAGGGTAGATCCACAGTAAAGCATGGATAATCCATAAATCTAATGGGGAAAATCAGGCACAAATCCAGCCATGAAGTAGTATGTATGCTGCTTTGTAAAAGCAGGATATTCTTAGAACCTAAATACATGAATATTAATAGTTTCTGGCCAGCCTTTCTGGCCTATCCTCAAGGTTTGGATCCACAGAAACACATGCAGTCCCACAGAATTACACAGACACTTTTACTATTTTTACATTGACTGACCTAGGGCCCAGGCATATAATTTACTAACTCTTTCATCTCAACTCAACCCATCTTGTTCAGCTGTGCAGCTCGGTACTTTTTCTCAAAGCAGCATTTCAGCTTTTTTCCTCAGTGTCTGCTGCCATCTCCTAGTCGCACATCCCTGTAGAGTCTCTCTGGCGGCTCTGCCTGGCATCTGTGTGGTGTGTCTGCTCTGCTCTGAGATTTTCCCAATCTGTTAGCTCCACCCACACACTTCCTGTCTGCCTTCTGACCAATCAGCTTTTTATTAAACCCATAGGTGGGCCAATTATTTACAATATAACACATAATCCCACTACACTTGAATGAGTGAGTGATTAAATGTAATGAAAGTATTTGTGGGACTAGTGAACCAGCTCAGCAATTACAAGTATGGGCTACCTTTGTAGAGAACCCAGGTTCGGTTCCCAGTGCTCACATGGAGACTAACAATATCCAAAACTCCAGAATCCCAATCTCTCCTCATGGACTTCTGATTGTTTTAGAAAAGAAATCTGGTGTAAAACAGATGCAACTTCCTGTGTTATGAACTCTGAAGCTTTGACCTCTGGATGTTTTGGTTCCAGCTGGCACCTGTGATTGAAGCTCCACCACAAATGCCCACCACTGGTAATTTGACACCCCACACAAATCAAGTACTTACTTTCCCCACCATGAACTTGAACTCTACCCACCTGCTTGGCAAACATATGTAACTGGCAGCAAGGAAACCCTAAGGCTTTGTTGACAAGATGCATTGACTAACACTATACCAGACCTATAAACCCTTCTTAAACACAGAGATTTAGTCTACAGAAGACACATTTTTTTTGTCCTCTCTGAGGCTCTTGTAGCTAACAGGATAAGGTGCTCATAGATCAGTAGGTAGAGTGCTTGCAGATTGGTTAGTAGAGTGCTTGTAGCTCAGTTGGTAGGGTGCTTACCTTGCATTCAGGAGATTGGCAGTTCAGTTCTCTTAGCATTGTGGGTCTGAGGACTGAACTCAGGCAGCCAGGCACGAGGTAAGAACTTTTATACACCGAGCCATTCATCCCTTTTTGTTTGGTTGGTTTTTGTTTTTTTTTTTTTAAATTTCTGACAGCACCCAGGTGGGTGTGCTAGAGCACTTATGAAGCTGAGGCAGGATTCCTGCATTTGACATCAGCCTGATCGATGTACCTTGTGTTTTGATTTTTTTTCCTGTTGCTGTGACAAACTTGACCAGCAGCAAAGAAAGTTACTTTTATTTAAAAATAAGAACCTTTGAAGCTTACTTGCAACTTCATTGCCAAATACAGGAACTGAACAAAGGGTGAAAATAAGCAGCATTTTCCCGAAAGCCAAGGATAGGGAAGAGAAACCAAGGCCACCCATGAGGAGAAAAGGGACTACCCATAAGGCACTCAGAAGCTGGAAGTAGCTGAAATGATTCTCCTTGTGGCCTGACAAGGAAGCCATGATGTGAACCCCACCATGCTGCACCACCTGGGGGCCCATGTGACATCTTTGTACCAACCCAACCTGGGCCATCTTGGATCCAATACTCTATCAAACAAGTTACAAGCACTGTACCCACTGACCCTTACTCCCAACCCATGTCCAAACTCTGATTGTTCATGTTTCCTTTGATTTACTTTTCTATATTTCTACTATATGCCTAGTAGGAGTGGGTTTGTTGCCACCTTGAGCCCTTTGGCATCTAAACAGCACATGCTCTGCATCTGAGGCAGTTTCGCTTCAGTTATTAGTGTCTGGCATTTGGTTTTTACCAAAACTGCTTTGCTTGGCCGAGTTTGAGCTATCAATAAATAATGCATGGGGTCATGACCCTTGTTCAGGCCAAAGCAGAAGCTGCTTTCAGGTGCATGTGCAAATCCTCTATGACCTGGGGTGCTCCCAGCTTCACCAGTGCTGAACCCCTGAGAACATGCATCTACATACTCACAGGACATATGATGTCAAAAGAGCATGCAGAAGTGCCACAAAAGCAGTCAACACGGAGAGAACTGGTCCTCGAGGTCATCTTACTCAGGACTAAGTGATGTGTGGAAGCAAAACAAGGCTGCAGAAAGCAAAGAAGGAAGAAAAGAGAGTGTATGACAAGAGGAGAGGAGGACACAGCCACAGCGGAGCAGCCCTGGGTACTGAGCCTGCAGCCCTCCTTGGGTACTGGGCCTGCAGCCCCTCCCTGGGTGCTAGGCCTCACATCACCCCAGGTTTCAGGAGGATGACACCTGTTAGGGTGATGGTGGACCCTAGGCTGACTGGGATGTGCACATAAGGAGGGAGGGGTAGATAGGAGGGACACACTGGAGCAAATGCGGCCATCTTTCTGACTCAGGTGTATGTGGGCATGATTCAAGTGGGTGCTAGAAATTTAAATTCAGATCCTAATTGCTGAAGCAGTCAATCTCGCAGAGTATCTGGTTGTATCAGATGGTCAATGTTTGTAGAGCTGAATAAGTGCTTTGGTCATCATGAGAAACCAAAACCAAAATAATAGCATGTTCTATGCATTCTGATTACTGGAGTATCAGGTCCTAGCAGGCACTCAGTGTTTACTGAATGAATAAATGTTGTTCTTAATGTGAAACAATAAAAAATAATAATAAGCCAGCAGACTTCCTTGCTTTCAAGATCAGATGTACCTGCCACAAACGGGCACTCCCTGTCTTGGGGCCCCTTTAGGTCCTGTGTGTCTCTCAGGACTTTGTGCCTCCTAGCTAACAGCAGGGTTGTGCCACGCGCATGCTCTAAGCAGCTGGGGAAACAGCATTCTTTGCATGCCAGGCTCAGGGAAACACTGCCCACGCCTTGCAGGTGGTGGCTGTGGCCTGAAAAGCATCTCGTTCTCAGCACTCCCTGCGAGTCCCAGCGTGTATGATGCTGCACAACAGGTCCCTGGAAACCCTGTCTACCCAGGAGTCCTCGGGCTCTGGAAACACCGTCTACCTAAGAGTCCTCAGGCTCAGGACTTGCAGGTGCCCGGGTCCACGGTGAGCATGGGTTTCAGAGGGGCGGGGCCCGGGGACTGCGAGACACTAGCCCCGACAACGTCATAAATTGGATCCCTGGAGCCTCGGGAATCTCTCCAGAACTTTGCCCCACCTGGACTCCTCCCACTGGTGCCTCCACCTCTCCACCTCTGGGGTTCTACCAGTAACATTCGCGGGTGGCAGCCGGAAGTTCCTGCACCTCTTCCTTCTCACTTCCTGCCGAGGGTGAGGGACGTGAGCCAGTATCCCCGTGTCCTCTCAATCTCTTTTACTTGGTGCAGGTGCCTCCAGTGGGCCCCCCGCGATTGAGTAACGGGCAGGGCGGGGCCTCAACCGGGCTCCTCCCAGGTCTAGATAATCAAAGGGCGGGGCGTGACAACGACACCTCCCCAATCGCGTTGTCCCGCCCCGCCCAATCCCCCCGCAGGCGTAGACCGGTCCCCGCCCACCCGGCTTCCGCTGGGATTGAAGAGCTTTGCGGTTGGCGCCGGTCCGGTGGACCCTGCTCGGGTCTGCGGAGCCCCCCCGGCCGTTTCCGAGAGACCCTCCCGCCGCTCTGGGCACCGCTGCGCGCGCTTCCATTGTCTTTACGACTGTGGGAGCCGGGACGCGTATGCGAGGCCTCTGCTGATGCCCAGGTTGCTGTTGTGTCACCGTCGCACGGTGTGTCCTTCACCCCATGGAGCCACCCGTGGGGGCCGCGGCGACAGAAAAAGATTCTGCAGCCCAAGACGACCTCAGGGATGCCAAAGTCTCGGCGCCATCTGCGGACCCCCCGTCCAGGATGTCGTCCCCGCAAAAAGCTGGACACGCGCTTCAAGACTGGGACACCGTAGCCACTGTGGGTGAGTGAGAACTCGCGTGTTTGGACGCGGCCGGTAGGCGATCACGCAGGGGTTTCCTGCGAACCAGGGCTTTTTTGGTTTTTTTCTGTTTGTTTTTTGTTTTTTGTCACTTTCAGTACAAGGTCTCCGGAAACAGGGCGGCCCCACGTCACAGAGCTTTCAGGAGTGTGACTTCACCTTGGGGACTCAGTGGCTCCCTGCTGGGGTGCCAGTCACCGCTGGGACACCACACCCGGCCTCCCTGGCGTTTGTGCACCCGCTGGGGGCCAGGAAGCCTCGGGGTCGAATTCAGCCTCCTCAGTCTAGACCCCTGGTGGCTCAGAGAGATGTGTGACCCCAGGGGAACCCTTCAGGGACAGGTATGCCGATGTTTTCTCCGGCATCCCCTGTGTGCCCAGGTTTCAGTTTTTCTTTAGTGGCTCCGAACTTGATCTCCCCTTTACCCTGCAGATTGCTGGGGAAGCTAGTGGATTCCCGCACAGGCCAGGATGCTACAAGGGGGCTGGGATTGGGCGAGGCATTGTGGGCGGCACCTTCTCAAGTCTGACCCTCGGGAATTCAGGGCGTCTCAGAGACCTCGGTCGCTAGGACAGACATTTGCGCCCAGTGTGTTGGTTTTTAAGAAAGTGTTTCTGGAGGGAGGAAGGACAGGAGAGGGACTGGCGTCCTCCTCTTATGTACAGGCAGAGATTCTAGAGACTTCTCCTTGCTCCCCGGTGTTGGAAGGGAGGAAGTCAAGTCGAGGTTCAGCACTAGGACTGAGGGAGGATTAACACCTCCTCAGCCAAGCTGGCTAGATGGCTCGGTAGGTAAAAGAGCTTGCAACCTGAGTTTGATCCAGGTTCCCACTTGGAGGCTGATACCTGCAGCATCCTGGCTTTTGATTGACTTATGAGGGAAACATAGCCGTTTGTGACGTTTACTTGTGACGATGTAGCCCTGGCTGGCCTCCCCATCACAGTGTAGTCCAGGACAACCTTAAAGTGGACATTCTCCTACCAACCCTTCCTAAATGCTGACATTGCAGTCCTAATCCAACACAGATTGATTGTAAGGTGCTGAGAACTGAGCCCTCGCCCTTGTTTTTGGAGACATTGACTGACCTGAAAGTTACTTCTTAGCCCAAGCCCACTGGCGACTCCAAGCGATCCTCCTGACTTAGCTTTCCCAGTGCTGAGACCATAGGGACTCACAGGCACTTCGGCACCTCAGCTGGTTCTCCACTTTTTTCTTTCTCTCTCTTTCTTTCTTTTCTTCTTTCTCCTTTCTTTCTTTGTTTTTCTTTTCTTTTTACTTCTTTTTTGAGACAAGGACTACATATCTCTGGCTGTACTGGAACTTACTGGGTATACCAGGTTGCCTTTGAACTCCTAGAGATCCTCCTGCCTCTGCCTCCCAAGTGTTAGGATTAAATGTGTGTACTATCACTGGCTCTTTTGTTAATTTGTTAATTTTTAAATTCACTTATTTACTGTGTTCATGCAGGGTAGGCAACACAAGTGTAGGGGTCAGGGATTAACTTTCAGGCATCTGTTATCCTGCCTTCCAACAAGTGGGTCCAGGGTATTGAATTCGAATCACTAGATTTGGCAGCAAGCCCCTTCCACTACTGAGCACTTTTTCCACCCCTCTTCATCCATTTCATACCCTGAGTCCCACAACCTTTCTTTACTGTTGAGCCTGTTCCCTCCAAAGCTTCTAAAAGGACCTGGGTGCACACATCTACCTCTCCACTCCCCCTTTCATTTTATATACACACACTTTAATGAGCTACAAGCACTTCATTGAACCCGCACATAAATTTAGACTATGTCTATGACAAACATGGAGTTTGGGGTGTTTGAGACAAGGCTTCTGTGTATAGTTCTACCTGTCCTGGTACTTGCTGTGTAGACCAGGCTAACCTGAAACTGCTGGTGCCTACAAGTATAAACTACCCCAAACCACAGGGAACCCACCCTCTCACTTTCCCTACACACTCACAGGAGTACTCTTAAGCTCACCAGGGGACCCCTGAATCCTAGCACACACCCTTCTCTGCATTCTCCAGGAAATAAATACTGATGGTATTGCCTCCTACCTGAAACTCATTTCTCCATTCATTTGGAAACTCAAGACTGAGGACATGACTCAGAGGGTACAGGGCTTACAGCTTAGTTGGAATAGTGCTTGCATTCTACAGATACAATCCATATGACTCAGTGGATAGAGTATTTATAGCTCAGTGGGTAGACACTTGTAGCTCAGTTGATACAGTGCTTCTATTCAGTGGGTAGAGTATTATAACTAAGTGGGTGAGTGCTTATGACTCAGTGCATAGACTACCAATAGCTCAGTTGGCAGGGTGCTTATAACTCAACGGGTAGAGTGCTTACAGCTTGGTGGATCTCACATCTCAGTTTGCTGAACAGCACCCCTCAGCTTGACCAGACCTCTCCAGCACTTCCCCCCACATTCAGCTGAGACCCATTGTGTCCTGCGCCTCAGTTTACTGTTCAGCACCTTTATGGCCGGCTTTACAAAAGCTGGTGTCAAATCCTCAGTACTACAAGGGCAGAGGTTCTTTTGTCCTTTCTGGTGGGAGTCTGGTACTTAATATGTAGGGTCACATGACTAGCTGTCTGTCAGATCTCCAGACCTTATACAGGAAAGAATTTCTCGTGTGTGTGTGTGTGGGTGGGGGGAACCTTGTAGTCCCTGGTATTGATATTCTAAATCTAAAACCATCTAGGAGATACTTTGAGTCGCTTCATTGAGGTGGGAGGCAACTGTAACATGAGTGGGGACCTAGAGTGCTTAAAAAGGAAAAAAAATCATTCAGTCAAAAGAATCATCCAATCATTATAGCCAGTCACCAGCATCATGCCTGTGGATGCAATAAGAGCAGCTGTGTCATACTCCTGTCTTCATGATGTCATCCTCTCCACAAGCCTCACTGCCACATTCCAGGTCAGCACTAAAGGAGTAAAGTGTAAGATTTACATAACATTCATGGATATGCAAATATATACTTACCCACATTGTACCTTGAAAACCTCTGGCTCCTTCTAGAGCAGTCCCATCATACATAGGAAGGGGAGTCTGTTCACCTATCATGCACTGGGCTGTTCTCTTTGCAAAGTCCCTAAAGGCAACAATGTTGTGCACAAGGCCCCTCACCATATTACCACCTCCCTCAGTGCTGTCTTCTAATTCCTTGTGGTTTATGGGGGTGGGGCTCAGTGTCATTCAAGCCAAGCATCCACCCCAACTGAGTGAAGGATCATGGGATGGAGGAATATGGCCACAGGATGTCTCGAGTACCCAGGAGCTGGACTGGATAAGAAGGGTCCTCCCTCAGGCCTGTGGATTGCAGAGCTGATGCACATACACCTCACACCCCTGTCCTTGATGGAAAGACAGCAGGTGAACCTACCCACTCTGCCATCCTGAAGCCCACTCACCTTGCTCCAACTTAAATAACCTACACTCATCATCTAGAATCGCATCCATTAGCAGCCATCTTGAATTCTTTCAGGTTTCTTTTCCTGAACACTCTCATAGTGCATAAGCTATCTGTCCTGACCTCCTCAACCCCTGGCTGTGTGTCTGTCCATGTCCTCAGTCCCTGGCATCCTCATCTTGAATCACCAAGGGTAACACACTGTTGTTCCTCTCTCAGAAACACTTGTCCTGAATCACTGTGATGGTGCTTCTAGAGTGAGTTTCAGGATGATTTTGCTCTAGAGGTGGGGGCAGATTGTGGACACCACCCAGAAGGAGGAAAGTAGGAACTTGTGACAGCATCAGTCACACAGGCCAGTTCTTTTTGCTTCAATCTCTCCCAGAGCCTGAATGCTCTAGGCTGGAGGCTAACCACACTCTCAGGACAGCACCGTCATTATTCTCTTGAGGACTTAGGCATCCAAAGGCTTTCTCTGTATTCACTCAAATTTTCATTTTATTTTTGAAGTGCTGGGCGTTGAATATAGAGCCTCATTTTCACTAAGAAAAGCCCTTCCTCCCTCTTAAGTCTCCTCTCTCCTACGCTTTTCCCTCCCAAGTCTCCCCAGGTAGCTCAGGCTTCCTGGAACTCACTGTGTTTGTGTAGTCCAGGCAGCCCTCAAACCACTGATAATTCCTCTGTTTCTACCTCAGAAGTGCTAGGCTTAAATCACCAGACCGAGATTATGCAAAATTAGCGATTTAACCCAGAACTTCATGTGTGCTACACTAAATAACTTATTTTTGTTTTATTTCTTATCTGAAATAACCATCAGGCATCACACTTCCTTTATTTTAAAAAGATTTCCCTCTGAGGTTGAGGGTGTAACTCAGATGATACAGTGCTTGTAACTCTGTGGGTAGAGTGCTTGTGGTTTAGTAGATTGGTTCTTCCTTTGGGAGGCCATCAGTGCTAATGACACCATGGCATACCTGACACTTGGCTCTTGCAGGAGTATTCGAGGTTGTGCTTCCAGTCCACTCTTCTGTTTATATTTTTCTTTGTGAGGCTGGTAATGGAATGTGAGGAAATTTTTTATTGTTATTATTGCTGGGATGGAACCTAGGTCGTTTTGCATGCTAGGCAAGCACTCTACTGAGCTACACACCCAGTCCAAGAGAAAACATTAGTATTATTGTCATCATTATTGCTATTATTATTCTTACTGTTGTGCTAGGTGCTGGAGATACAGCCAAGGGACTCATTTGTGTCAGGCATGTACACTAGCACTGAGCAGCACCCCCACCTCACCCCACCTACCTCTTTAAACACATCAGGTGCTATATTGATCTGGGACAAAAATCACCATTATCCAATATGATAGAGAAATGGAAAGAATCTGCATCTCTTCACACAACCTACTGGGATTGTCCCTACTTGAGCCCCATTGGTTACTGAGACCCAGTTCTGGGCATCTGGGCCACTTCCACATTATGTCTGTGTTCACTACTTCAGGAGCCTTGTTATTCACATAACAATTTCTATATCCCTAATGCCAGACACACATAAAAATTATTTTTAAAAGGTACCAGGTATCCATGGATGGGGTACCTTAGTACCATTTGTAGAGTGTATGCAGTGCGTGGGCAGCATCTTTCTACTCTGAGGTAGTCATTTTTTTTTAATTGGGGAGGTTACTCATCCATGTGGCCTAGAGGACAACCTCAGAGTCTGTAAGGGCCATAAAATCGTGTACAATTAATTTGGGTGGTGATGTTTGTTACCTTGCTGCCCTTGTGACCTGGGAGTCACTTTATAGGTCACAGACCTGTGCTAGAATGACTGGTGTGAATGGATGGGGCTTAAACATCAAAGATGGAGAGATGTTATATCAATAAGGATGCTGGGACATTCACTGGAATGAGCAGATACAACCTGCACTTGAGTGATTGTGGGAGTGGAGGTTGTATAGGGACAGACAACTTATGCTTGAGCCCAATGACAGCACAATTTATTCTACAAACTTTGAAGTGGAATGTGTATTAGCTAGCTTTTTGTTGCTGTGACAAGATCCCAGATATAATAAAATTATAAAGATTTGTGTAAGCTTTTGGTCTCAAAGGCATCTGTCCATGGCTCCATTGCTTTGGACTTGTGGTGATGCAGAGCATCATGGGAGCATATGGTAGAGCACAGATGCTCACTACATAGTGGCCAAAAAACAGAGGAGACTACGATCCCAGTGTCCCCTTTAGTGACATGCTCCTGATGAGCTAAGTTTCTCCCACTAGGCAGTAAATAGCACCTTGCCCTGGGAGTTTCTGGTACTTTCTGGTTTTCTTTGTTCTGGCAGCTTCTGACAGTTGGCGCTCTGCTGCACTGTGCTTTTCCACGGCATTAGGTTTCTCAGCCTGTGCTTTGGCTCTGCAGCTCCCCTGCTCTGTGTAATCAACACCACCAGCTGCTTCTGTACCCACAAGCCACAGACACAAGTGTGAAGGAAACAGGTCGGCAGCCATCTGACGCAGAAGCCATCCTGTGGACTGCACATTGCAGTGCATCTGTCAGGCTCCACTACTAGGGTGTATTTTAGACACAAAAGTGATGTGCCATCCACCAATGAGAAGCACAAACAAGGATTCTGGTGTCACAGCAGTTGCTTTCCTCATTGCTGTGACACAAAATGCTTGATAATCAGAATTTAAGGGAGGAGTGAATTATTCTGGCTCAGAATGGTGCCTGTCCATCATGGAGACAGGAGTATGATAGAAGCAGAGAGAGGTTACCACTGGGGCTCAGCTCTCTTTTCTTTTTATTTAATCCATGACCCCAGTGAAGGAGAGTTGGTGTTTGACCTCCACATTCAGGGTGGGATTTCCCATCTCAGTGAACCCCATATTCAGGGATAGCCTAGAACAGACCCTGCTGAGGTTACTCTAAGAACATTTTCAGCATACTATCCCAATCCTCTTTGAAATGTATATAAATACTCCCACTTTTTACTGGTCTGATCCACATTGGCTTCCACTCGTGGTCACTTGTGACTCTGTGTGCCTCCTCCAATCCTGTGTGTTGTTACAGGTGTCTTTGGCATCCTTTTCTAAATAACAAAGTTACAGAGACTTAGTTTATATCCCAATTAATTTATTGTAAGCTAAGATAGCAGAAGTAAAAAAAATTCTTTTGAGGCTGGGCATGACAAAGCATGTCTTTTGCCCCTTTAACACAGCTTTAGTGCTAAACATGGTTTTTGTTGTCATCCCTCTGTCTAGCTGTGGATGTGTCTTTCTTGATCCTATGCCTAACTCTAGCTTGCTGTGGGAAACATGCATGTTTGCAATGGCAAAAGATTAGGATTTTATGATGTTTGCTTTTTCTTTTCTTTCTCTTTCATTTGTCCTTTCTTCCTTTCTTCTTTCTTTTTTTGGGGGCAGGGAGTTGAGATAGGGTTTGTCTCTGTAACTATCCTGGCTTTTCAGGAGCTCTCTCTAGACTATGTTGGCCTTGAATTTACAGACATCTGCATCCTCTGTCTCTCAAGTGCTGCGAGTAAAGATGTGCGCCACCACTATCTGGCAAGGTTTGCATTTCCTGAGTACATAGCTTTAGTACATAAAATCAAAAGTATCAAAAGGCAGAAATCAACTGAAGTGTAAAGGGTAGTGTGGAAGCTAGATGTTGATGGTGCACAACTTTAATCCCAGCACTTGGGAGGCAGAGGTAGATGGATTTCTGTGAGTTTGAGGCCAGCCTGGTGGACAGAGTGAGTTCCAGGACATCCAGGGCTATACAGAGAAGCCCTGTCAATAAAGAAAATGCCAGGATGTGGGAGTGTGGGTGGGTGGACGGATAGGTTGGCAGTGGGTAGTGGGGTGGATTAGTATATAGAGTAAAATGGAAAAGATGGAGTGAGAGGAAGAGATGGATATGGAGCTGGAAAAGGAAAGGAAGAAAAGGGGCATGGGGAGAGGTGAGAATGGAAAAAGACAAGGGAGAGTTAGGAGGGAGCTAATGGTGTTGGGAGAGAACAAAGTGAGGAGACAAAAGAGCAGAGGTGCCTGAGGCGTGGATGGAGGGAGAAAGTGCAGGAGGAACACAGCACAGAGATCCAAGAAGAGGAGTAGAAGCCCTAGGAGGAACTGGAGGAAGAGGAGGAGAAAAGGGAGGTAATACAAGTGGAAGGTGAGAAGGAGATCATAAATAAAGCAAGCGAAGATTAAAAGTACCCCATAAAGCCAGCTAGTGGTAGCACACACCTTTAATCCCAGCATTCAGGAGGCAGAGGCAGGTGGATCTCTGTGTATTT
Source organism: Sigmodon hispidus (assembly GCA_004025045.1). NCBI lineage: Eukaryota > Metazoa > Chordata > Mammalia > Rodentia > Cricetidae > Sigmodon > Sigmodon hispidus. The sequence goes on along the minus strand of PVIH01004045.1, from coordinate 49,380 downwards.
GAGGCCAGTCTAATATCCAGGACAGCTAAAGCTATACAAAGAAACCTTGTCTCAAAAAAACAAAAAACAAAAACAAAAAAGTACCCCACCAGGAGTCACTGAGTCTAGTATCTGGGCTCTTCTCGTGGCAGTGTTTAAATCACGGCAGATTTGAAATCCAATCTCCAATACACATAGGAGGAAATTTTTATTTTAATTTTAGTCATTACAATGTATGTGTGATTACATGTTATAGAAACCATGTGGATATCACAGGAAAGTTGATGAATGGGTTTAAACTGTCCCTCACCCTGCCTTATGTGGGTTCCTAGATTCAAACTGAGGTGGTCAGGTGTGCAAGGCAAACCCTTTACCCTCAGACTCATTTCTCTGGCCGCTTGGTTGACAGTTGTGTATAAAAACATATCTATAAAATCCTCAGTGCTCAAGTAAGTTTCTCTCCCTATGTCCAGCTTTAAGGCCTCAGGTCGGCATGATGTCCATTCCTCAAATAAATATGCTTTTTCTGATCCAGGGAAGATTTGACTGGCTATATTTTCTTCCTCAGGCACTGGGACCTTTGGCCGTGTGAACCTGGTGAAGGAGAAGACTGGCAGGCGGCGGTACTATGCCTTGAAGATCATGAGCATCCCAGATGTCATCCGCCTGAAGCAAGAACAGCATGTGCAAAATGAGAAGGCAGTCCTGAAAGAAATCAACCATCCCTTTCTTGTCAAGCTGTGAGTTCCTGACTCCTTCCTTCTCAACTCCCCACTTCCCCAAAGTGCATTGTGGAGGAGGTGCTAGCTGTAGCCCAGTGGGTAGAGTGCTTGCAGCCTACCTGATAGACAGCTTGGAGTTCAGTGGGTACAGTGCTTGTAGCCCAGTTGATTGCTTGTAGTTCAGCAGGTAGAGAGCTTATTGCCTAGTCAATAAGAGTGCTTGAAACTCAGCTAATACAGTGCTTGTAGCTCAGTGGTGTCAGGTAGGAGATGCTACCCAGGTTTTGTCTAGATGTATTTTTAATTGTTTGTGACTGTACACACCAAAATAGTGCCCACAGAGGACAGAAGATTGTACTATATTTCCTTGAAATTGTAGTATCAAGTGGTTGGTTATGTACTGCCCAAATGGGTGCTGGAATTTGAACTCCTGTCTACCACAGGAGCAGCAAGCGTTCTTAACTCTGATCCATCCCTCCAACCCCAACTCATAAATTTTTATAACAACTCCTTTTTTCATGACCTGACTAGACCCCATGATGCTGATACCTCTTCAATGTCAATGCTGCTGTAAAAGTCAGACCTGGATCTTTTGTTACAGCATCTAATCAATATTACAAATTCAAATTATTCATTCATAATTTTCTTATATTCATATAAAACTCAACTGGTGATTTTTATCAATGTTAAATCCTCTTTTGCATTTTAGAAATATACACACATTTATATAAAATATATGCATATATATAGTCTGTGTGTATATATGCATGTGGACATCAGATGATAACATCTGCTGTCATTATTTAGTTCACACTAAACTTGACAAGGTGTCCTTCTGGCCTGAGACTCAGCAAGTATGATTGTCTGTCCAGCAAGTTCTGCATTGGATAAATTACTCAATATGGCATCATTGAAACACCGCCATACAATATCCATTCAATAGATTGTTCCATCATCCTGTCAGAACATAATAGAGGTACACTGCAGTCAAACTTCATTAGAATAGCATAGAGTGTCAGTTGTTGGAGAGAGAGTGTAGATGTAGTCGATACTTTCTCTGTCCTGCCTGAGCAGTGCCACAGCCATTTAGTCCCAAATAATCACACAAAAGCTTATATTAATTATAAACTGTTTAGTCTATGGTTTATTACTTGCTAACTCTTACTCTTCAACTAACCCATGATTCTTATCCATGTTTAGCCACATGGCTCAGAATGTTTGCTTCTGTACAGTATTCTCATCTTCCTTCTTCTTCATCTGGCTTACTTTTCTCTGCCTTTCTTCTCCCAGGATTCTCCTAGTATGGTTGTCTCACCTCTACTTCCTGCCTGCCTTCTGACCAATCAGTGTTTTATTAAACAAATACAAGTGAAAAATATTTATGGCCTTATCCCACGTGACCCAGCTTCACAGAATATTCCAGTCAGGACTTGACCATAATCACAAATTTTCTAAGCATCCCCATAAGAATACCAGTGACCCCAATCAGCAGGAAGTAGTCTAGAGAACTCCACCCACATTCCCAAAAAATGGACTTATGGATGTTTGTCTTTGTTAGAGTGCTGGTTACTACTTGTTATAGATAATGGTCAAGAGAAAAGTTATACAAAGAATAGATTTGGAGTTCTTGTTTAAAAAAGAAAAAAGGGAAATGTGGGATAATGCTGTAAATATTTTTCACTTGTATTTAATAAAATGCTAATTGGCCAGAAGATGGGCAGGAAGTAGAGGTGGGGCAACCATACTAGGAGAATTCTGGGAGAGGAAAGGCAGAGAAAAAAGTAAACCAGATGCAGAGGAAGGAAGATGAGAACGCTGCACTGAGCAAAGGTACCAAGACTTTTGGCTAAACATGGATAAGAATCATGGGTTAGTTTAAGAATATGAGCTAGCAAGTAATAAGCCTGAGCCATAAGCCAAACAGCTTGTAATTAATATAAACCTTTGTGTGATTATTTGGGACTAAATGGCTGCATTACTAGCCAGGCAAGAAAGAGAAACTTCTGACTACCCTCAGATGTTAAGAGCACCTGCACCTCTTGCAGAGGACCCAAGTTTGGTTCCCATCACTCACATTGCAGCACACAGTCATCTATAATTCTAGTTCTAGGATGTCCAGTGCCCTCTGCTGTCCTTTGTGTCTGGTATACTTTTGTGTATGTACACACATACACACACAGAGGGGGGGGTTCAGATAAGTATTTTTAAAAAATTTAAACCACAGGGACTTTAACTTTCACATTGACTTAAATATTAGCCAAAATGGGTTCCTCTTAAGGATAACACCAACTAACACTCATTCCTCTGTGAGTATCTGTGTCACAGTCTTCTCTCCTCATGAGAACTTAGTTCCATTAGGTCAGATCTATCCCAGAGAAATCCTTCTGCCTCAGTTTTCCCATTTAAGGACCCAACTCCACACACAGTCCTGTTCCAAGATCCTGGGTATGCAGACTTTTAACATAGAAATTCTGGAGAAATGAATCCTGAGTGGTTAACTAAATCAGATTAGACCCCTTCAACCACTACTGTGTTGACTTCACATTCGTTATAGGAATCATTTCTTTTCTTGCTTTCTAAATGTATATCTTGCATTCACAGGATTCAACAGGTGGGTTTAAGAACTAGGTTAAAGTTTACTTAGTGCTACAGGGACTTGGAATTGACCTACATGCTATGTATCTGTCCAGCTGTAATTAGCAGGTCTTTGAAATTCAAAGAATGATGTACATGCTACTATAGATGCTCAGGGTCATCAATCTGGCTTGTGAGTATTGTCTGTAAATGTGCTGTGGTCTGTCTTGAACAGACATGGGATGCATAGTAGGAATGGTTTCAAACAACTGATGGGATTCTCAGTTTGTGTTGCTGCAGGCATCTGGGCTTGTTTACAATTGGCTTTTCTAAGAGTCAGTATTAGGCTTAGCCCATTGTGGGTGGTACCATTCCCAAAGTAGGGGAGAAATGTCCTGTTACAACTGTCAACAGACACTACCAGAAGGGTCTCGCTGAGGAATTTTCCACATCAGATCAGCCTGTGGGCATGTCTATGGGAGTGTTCTAAGATGATTGACATAGGGATTTGCCCACTGCAGATGGCACTATTCCTTAGGCAAGACAAGGGTGTGCTGTTTGTTAACTTGACACAGAAAACTTACGCTCTGGATGGAGACCATGATCCCTCACCTTGTGTACCCTTTACTTTTATATCAAAGGGATATACACACAGAGGTCTAACCAGGAATGATGTCTGGGGCAGAGTGAATCTCTGGAGACATCTGAGATGTACACTCATAAAGGTCAAGTGTCTCTGGACACAATACAGCAGGTCCTTGGAGGAGCCTTTCATCCTAGGGGTTATAGTCAGAGAGTGCTTTTTAGACATAGTTGTGTGCCCCTGGAAAGCAATAATATTTGTGGGTAAAAACCTTGTGGTTGTTGGGTGGGAGTTGTTGGGTGATAGATGATTGGCAGATAGATGGATGGATGGGTAGATAGATAATATAGTAGATAGATGATATAGGTAATAAAGAGAAATGATAGATGGATAGGTGATACTGATACATGTGATGGATGATTGGATGAATAGGTTAAATAGCTAGATAATAGATGATTAGTAGATGATACACACACACATAGTTTTAGTTAAGGTCAAGGTGTTGATGAAGGTCCCACCTAGAGCAACACCAGCTTAGCACATATTCTCCCTGCAAATTTTACCCCAGGTTGTCTTCACATAGCATCCTGTGAGATCCTGACATCAACCTGCAATCACAGTCCATCTAAGCACAACCTTACCATTTGGTGAACTGACATTGAACATCTTAACTAAACATCCTCATTACTTACTGCTCAACTTTGACTTTGTTGTTGTGATGAAACAGTGACCAGAGGGGACTGAGAGTAGCTGAGGGTTAACTTGGCTTTCACTTCTCTGTCACCTCCATCTCAGAGGTAAGGCAGAGCAGGAACCAGAAGCAGGAAGCTTTCATCCAATGCAGGAAGCCCTATCCAGAGAGGGCAAGTCCTCCTATGTCAGTCATCAAACAGGACACTCCTTGCAGATATCCACAGGCCAGTGTAATATGGAGTCACCCTACCTTGGTAACTCCCAGGCTGTGTTAAAGTTGACAGCACATCTTCCTCCAGCTAGAGAATGGTGTCACCCACAGTGGGCATGATCTTCATTCATTAATCAATTGAATGAAGACCCTCCTCACAGACATGCCCACAGGCCAATCTGATATGGGAAATTCATCACACGGTCCCTTTTCAACTGACTCTGGGTCATCAAGTTGGCAGTTAATGCTAACCACTGCACATGTATATGTAGTTGCATGAATTCGGTTTGTATAAAATGAGACTCAGAGCCAAATATTGGGGGAAGGCTGAAATATCAGAGACAGGAAGCACCACAATCAATTCTCACCCAGCTGTCTTACAACTTCCTCAGCCTCACTCCTGGTCGTTTCTGTCTCTGCTGGGATTCTAAGAGCCCTTATATACCCTGTCTCATCCAGGTTAGAATTAAAGGCATGTACTACTCTATTTCATAGCTAGCCTTGAACTTGTAGAAACAGAGAAAGTTCTGTCTCTGGAGTTATGGGATTAAGGATGTAGGTCACCACTCCAGGCTTTCCCTGTGCTGGGATTAAAGGTGTGTGCTGTTGAATTTCAGCTGTTTATCCTGGTACTCAAGGATCAAGGGTTTCCTGAGCTGTCTGCCTAGGATTTGTCTGTATGCTCTCTCTCCAATATTCAGGTTTTTAAAAATATGTAATATATATCCACATGTATATGTTTGCACCTGTTTGTGTATTTATGTTGATATATGTATTTATATCTTGATATTTGTATATATATACCTGTTAGTATCTGTGTATACTAGTATATTAATAGGAGCATCTACCTCTGTATATTCAGAGTCTATACACATGTCTCACCATCAGTGTCTGTCATTTGCCAACATTTATCGGCATCCACATCTAAGCACCTACCTCAACACCCATTGTGCACTCTGTTGTGTCTTACAGGTTCTGGACTGGTCATGACAACCGCTTCCTGTACATGCTGATGGAGTTCGTGCCTGGTGGTGAGTTATTCACCTACCTGAGAAATCGTGGTCGATTCTCCTCAGTTGCTGGAATCTTCTACACCACAGAGATCGTGTGTGCCATCGAATACCTGCATGCCAAGGAGATCGTGTACAGGGACCTGAAGCCCGAAAACATCCTTCTAGATCGGGAAGGGCACATCAAACTCACGGACTTCGGCTTCTCCAAGAAGCTAGTGGATAAGTGAGTGGAGACAATTACGGGGTCATTAGAGGTTAATCAAAAATTGAAGGTTTGATTTAGATGGGTTGACAAACATAGGTGGAATATGCATGGTGGGCTCTCCGTCTGTCCAGATGGATATCCTATTTATTTTCCTATTGATGTCCTAAAACACCCCTAAAAAGCAGCATAAGGAAAAATGGGTTTATGTTGGTTCTTGTTTCCATCATGGGATCATGTGCCAATAGAACTATGTATAAATTGGCAGCTGCTCACATTGCAGCCACATGCAAGAAGAGAAAACAGGAAGTAGGGTAGGGTTATCAAATCTTGAGCATCACCCCCAGTGACCCAGCTCCTCCAGTGAGGCTCTCTGCCTTCCCTAAACCTTGTCCAGAGTCTTCTCAAACAGCACCACCTGCTGGACACCAAGTATTAAAATATCTAAGTCTGTGGTGAACAGTCCCCACCCAGTGTCCAACTCTGGGAGTGAGGGGGTGCCCCCCAGATTGTGAACAAAGGAGAAAATTATTTTTTCATCAAAGTGTTTGAATTTTGTTCTGGAAAATTGTAATACTGTCTGTGTGTGAATGACTTCATACTTGAATATATGTGCATGTACAAATATGTAAATATGCAAATATATATTTAGATACATGTATATTACATGTATAATCATACAGTTTATGTCTACATACATTTTTATATAATTATGTATGTATATTTATATAATATTTAGTTATATGTTTATATGTGTGTATATATATACACACACGAATATATATACTTGTATATTTTACACACACAAACATATTTCCAGGGTTACTATAGCTACGTCACATGGTAGTTCTATTTCTTTGTTGTTTTTTTAAGGCAGAATTTCTCTGTGTAACAGCTCTGGCTGTCCTGGAATTCTTTTTGTAGCCCATGCTGGCCTCAAACTCACAGAGATCTACCTGTGTCTGCCCCCTAAGTGCTGGGATTAAAGGTGTGTGCTGCCACCTCCAGGCAGCAGTTCAATTTTTAATGTATTTTTTTTGCCTCAAGATGTAGTGTGTGTGTGTGTGTGTGTGTGTGTGTGTGTGTGTGTGTGTGTGTGTGTGTGTTGGTTACCCACAGAGGACATTAGATGCCCTAGAACTGGAGTTACAGGTGGAGGTATGCAGTCATGTGAGTGCTGGCTACTGAACCTAGGTTCTCTGTAAGAGCAGTCAGCCCTCTTAAGGCTAAGCCAACTCTCCAGCCTGCACCTTAGTGTTTTTTATTTATAGAACTCTTTCCTTGGGGTCCTTTGCTCATAGCTAAGGAAACTCCTTGTTGATAATGAAGATGGTGTCACATTCCTGTTAACCAATCACCAGGGGGTGGAGGTAGAGGAGGCTTCACACTGAGGGCATCAGGTACTTTTCAGCCTTAGCAGGATATCTCTGTGATAGGGACAGATTTTTCTGTGGTCCCAGTACTAGCAAAGTGTGTTAAATACTCTTGACTGACCAGACAGCTATTAGGGCATTTTGCAAAAATGATTGTGTTCAGAGAGGTTCAAGGCTGTAGAAACAAGTCAGGCCCAAGGCTGTAGAAACAAGTCAGGTTCAGGGCTGTAGAAAGTTGCACCTATGGCATGCAAGCCTCCAGCCTGGGTCAGACACAGTAAGACTCAGCTTTCAGTTGGGTAAGTGGAGCTGTCTCAGGTACAGTTACCTGTGGCCTCATCTACTGCCCTGCTCTATCTACCCTGATCTTGTTCTAACTGAGTCAGGCTACACGGATCAAAGTCTGAGTTAATGGGCCCAAGAAGCACACAGGAGCCTGTGACTGACTAACTTCTATTTGACTACATGAGGGAGGGGTAGGAAGAAGAGAGTGTGTGTGCAGCCCAGACTGGCTTGCAGAAGACAGCCTTGAACTCCTGATCCTCCTGCCTTGACCTCCTGAGTGCTGAGATGACAGGTGAGCATCTTCACATCCTGTTTATGTTGAAGATAAAATCTGCGCTCTGTGTCTGCTAAGCATGCACTCTAAAAATTTAGCTACAAGCACCCCATCCACAAAACTATAGGCACTCTACTCACTGACCTATAGTTCCATCCCTTCAAAGGGGTCTGAGTTGAACCACACCATCCCTTGCACCAGGTCTGGATCGTTCTTTACAGATTCTGGGTCTTTTGTACAGTTCACTTGCAGAACTTTTCTTCCTATCTGTTCCCTGCTCTGTCTGGTTTGCCACACAGAAGCCTTTAGTGTTGTGCCCTCCCCTCTGTCAACCTTCCTGAGACACTAGAGACCTTTTTAGAAAGTCCTTATGCTGTGACTTGTGCAGGTCCCTTGCAACTGGAGTTACAGAGGGCTGTACCACATAATAAATACTCTTATTCACTGAGCCATCTCTCAAGTCTGCCTTTTAAAAAATGATGTATTTTACATTTATTTATTTTGGATGGGCGAAAGTGCCATGGGATAGAGGTCAGAAGACAGCTTGCAAGAGTCACTGCCATTCTGCCTCCATGGGGGTTCCTGGAATTGAACTCAGGTTGTCAGGCTTGACACAAGTGCTTTGACCCACTGAGCATCATTTGAAACCCAGGGTTTCAAACATACTAGACCAAAACTCTAACAACTTTAACATGGTCCCAGCTCCTGGACATTTTCATCATGTGTGAATGTGAACCATGAAGCAGTCACTCACCACTCTCAACATTCTCCCCTCACAACCCCTTGATGTACGTTGTGCCTCTCTGGGTCTTCCTAGCCTGCACACTTCACACACATATCATTACAATATTGTTTACTTTTTATGTCTAACTTATGCAATGGCTTCTTTGTCTATGTGGTGCCACCTCGCAGACTTACCATCCTTTTCATAACTAAATTATATTTCATTTTAGAGTTTGACCACATCATGTTTATTAAACCTTGTATGGCTTAATTTATTTTTTTAGTTGAATCTTTCTTTTGAGGAAAGAAACAATCTTATTTTATATGCTCTGCAATTTGCAAATGTCAGCAGATCTTTGCCATACCGATTGGCTAGTTTTAAATATAAATTAAAGCCAGTCATGGTAGCACACATCTTTGATCCTAGAACTCAAGAGGCAGAGGCAGGTGGATCTCTGTATGTTTGAGGCCAGCCTGATCTTTACAAGCGAGTTCTAGGATAGTCAGGGCTATTACACAGAAAATTGCCATCCCAAAATAAACAAAAACTCTGAAGTCATCCTCCTGTCACCACTTTCATGTCCTTTTCCATGCTGGAAATTGAACTCAGAGTCTACTGCATGCCAGGCATGTGCTCTACAAACTGAGCCACATTCCAAGCCTCTGTCACTAATATTAAATATTATTAATACTGCATATTGATTTACCTACCTCCCACTCATTCCTTTCCTAGTATTTCTTCCACTACTTTCAGTTTTGTTTTCTTAAACTATGTGTATCTGTGTATATGTTCATTGAGTACAGTACTAACAGAGGCCAAAAAAATGATCATGAGACTATTAACTAAATTATATGTAAGTTAATGCTTGTAAGGAAGACATTCAGCAAATAACATGTTACTACAGGGTCAGTTTATGTTATTAACATAGGTGGAGCACCTGACTGTGGTGGTCCATGCCAACCCCAGGAGTGGTCAAGTTTAAGGCCAGCTGGGGCTACAAACAAAGAAAAGAGCTTAGATTCAGGAGTGTTTATATTGTTCTTGCTGTTATTGTAATTATTGTTATTGCTGTATGTATGCTGAATGTTTGATCACGTTTCTGTCACACTGCATGTTTAGGAATCACAGAACAGCCTTTTGCAGTCCATTCTCTCCTTCTACCTCTTATATAAGTGGATCGATCTTAAGCTTGTGTGACTTTACCAGCTGAGCCATAGTGAACACCCAGAGTTTGGATTTCCTCAGCTTTATGGAACAGGTTCATGTACTGCGGCCCAAAGTCAGTATGATATGGGAAATCCTTTACTGAGACCCTTCCCAGAGGGTTCTAGCCTGTGTCCGTTGACAGTTAAAGCTCTCAGCACAGCTTTCCCATGCCTAGAAAATGGGTCTGCCCACAGTGAGTATGGCTTGTGCCTCAAATGCTTTCACATCATGAAATCTTACACTTGTCACATCAGTTGGAGCTGAGAAAGTTTTAGATTTGGGAGCATTTTGGTTTCTTTCAGTTAGGAATGTTCAATCTATGTGGCCATATGTCAGTTTTCTGCACAGTGACCATACTTGTGACATAGTCTTCATCAATTATATGCTATGTCAACTTCCAAATTTCATGGGTTCATTCATCTGTCACCCCCACAGGACATGGACTCTCTGTGGAACACCAGAATACCTCGCCCCAGAAGTCATCCAGAGCAAAGGCCATGGGAGAGCTGTGGACTGGTGGGCACTGGGCATCCTTATATTCGAGATGCTGTCTGGGTGAGTGACTCGCCTCACAAATGTGACTGTATACACATAGTGTCTATTTCATACCCCACACAGTACCTTGGAATCTCCTTTCTGACACTTGATACATGGATGCCCTCACATACCCTACTTTCAAGATCTGGAGGGTGTCAGAGTATTTTGTTTTCTTAAACGATTTAAAATTTTCATAGACATCCATAGTTCATTATGGGTAACAGCCATCCTATTTTTGGGATGACACAGGAGGCTGAGCAGTACCCACTGTAAACAAATGACTATAGCCAAACAGCTTAGTTAGGAGTGATGGGAGAGCAAGTGAGGAGGGCAAGATTGTGTTATATGTTTTTCACCCTAAATTTTCTTTCTTGACAATGCATAGGACATGGAAGTAATGGGCTATTTCTGTCTCCTGCTTGACATGAAGGGTAGTCATTTCTGTGGGTTACTGGTATCTGTCAAGTTGAGTATACACCTGAGAAAATTATATAAACATAGAAAGTGAGATGCCCACAGACCTAGGTGTACCAGGAGGAATTGGAGGCCAACACCATACCATTGTCTACCTATGTAGACCTAAAGAATCACAGGTTCCTGCTGGGGACGTAACAATTATCCCAGCCCCATGGGTTTTTCCATGGTGCACAGATGAATGAAAAGTTCATCCTTTGTGGATAAACCAGGTAGAAAAAAACAGCTTGACAAATCATATGAGATTTGTCAAGAAGGAACATCCACCTACCTACCCACCCATCCATCCATCTGTTCACACATCTACCCACAAATCCATTTATCCATTCATCTACCCACTCATCCTTCCACACTCCCATTCATCCATACATCCACCCATCCATTTATCCATCTATCTCTCCACCCACCACCCATCCATTCCCTAACTCATTCATCCACCTGCCCACCTGCCTATCCATTCACTCTTCCTGCTCCTGGAGGATACAGATGTCCTTGTTTTGTGTGGCCCTGTCAATCCTATCTTCACATTGCATTTTCTTTAGGTCTGTCTCTCTTCTGTCTATCTTGAGGATACTGTTACTACATTTAGGGTCATCCTTACCCATGATGGACTCATATCTAGATCTGTCACTTATTCTCTAGGCAAAGATACTATCCATATTCAAATGATGTCCCAGTCATGTGTTCTGGAAAATTTGTACATATTGTATGTGTTTGTAAACAATCCATGAAATATATTTTTCTTGAAATTTATACATATAAAACCATATTTATTTATATGTACAATATATAAAACAAAATTTATAAGATATACTTATAAATACAAGGAAATACTTTGGAATCAATAGAAAATTGATTTTTCATGCCAAAGTGGTTATGAAAAAGAGCCTGGAGTCCTGGTGTCTTTATGAAGGGCACATTTCCAATAACCTGACTTCTTTCCACTAAGCCCCACCTGTTATAAAAGATTTCTGACCCCCTTCGGGTCAGAGGTCAGACCTTGCCCATGTTAGCTTTTATCCTCCAAAGAATGACTCAGACGCTTATATTAACTTCATCCTATTTGGCTTATGTCTCAGGCACATTGGTAGCTAGCTCTTTAATCTTAATTCAACCCATTTCCATGAATCTACCTGCCACGTGGCCCAATGGCCCGGCCCCTAGCTCACCTGGGTCCTACAAGCTGCTTCTTTGGCAGCTGGATGGAGTCTGTCTGACTCTGTCCTCCTCCTACCTGTCTCTACTCTGATTACTATACCCACTTCTACAGCACATGACACAGGCCAAAACAGTTTCTTTATTTACAGGATGATACAGAGAACAGTCCCACCACATCCACCTCTTGAAGGTTTATAACTATCAATTCCATCACCTACTGGGGAGTAAGCCATCAACAGAGTCTTTTTGGGGGCTATTGGGACCCTCCATGTACTCCCTGTCTTCCTGTGGCTACACTACCTCCTAAGACCATCTGGTTCCTATCTGTCTTCACATGGCCATGTTGCCAGTTGTCAAGCAGTGGATCCATCTGACACAAGTTTTTTTTTTTTGCCTCCATTAAGCAAAAAATAATAATTGGCTCCAAGTAGACATTCTGTATTTAATCCTGCTAAAAATACACGCTTCTCTCTGTGACAGGTTTCCCCCATTTTTCGATGACAACCCATTTGGGATTTACCAGAAAATCCTTGCGTGCAAAATAGATTTTCCAAGACATTTGGATTTCACCTCTAAGTAAGTGCATTCCCAGTTTTCTGCCCTGCCCCTGTGATTATTTTCAATGCTTTTGAAATAAGACTGCAAGCACACATTCCTGGCAAACTCTCTGATGTGTTACATATGTCAGTCATTTTTTCCACCAGGAAGAGAAAACCTTTCAGTTATTCTCATTTTACTGAAATATAATATTTGAAAGACTTGTTATATATCTTATTCCTTTTGAGATAGAAGGTATTGAAAATAATGCAAATTTGGAATCAATTCTGTAAGCAATCACTTTGCCCATCCGTCCATCCGTCTGTTTACATCTTTAGTTATTAATTTACAAATTGAGAGTCCTACTTTGTAGCCCTAGCTTTCTTGGAACTTGCTGTGTAGACAAGGCATCTTGAACTCATAGATATTGCCCCCCTAAGTTCTGAGATGAAAATTGTGCATTATTTTGTTAGATATATTCATTAACTTTTTAACTTTAATTTTTTTAGCTTTTTTGAACCACTAACAAAAGAGGGGCTTAGTGGAATATGAATGAAGTCCCAAATACCAGCCACTCTCCTGTAAAGGTACAGGAGATAAATCATGGATAAAAGACAAGAAAATGCAAAGGACAGTGAGGTGTAGGAAGTCAAAGACCTGAAAAAATTAAGGCAGGGTGTAGATGGAATGCGCTCTCTCTCTCTCTCTCTCTCTCTCTCTCTCTCTCTCTCTCTCTCTCTCTCTCTCTCTCTCTCTCTCTCTGTGTGTGTGTGTGTGTGTGTGTGTGCGTGTGCGTGTGCGTGTGTGTGGCTGGTGTTTGGGACTTCATTCAGCAGTTGTGCTCTGGCCTATAAACCCATTCTTCCTGTATAGAACTGTGTCAATGAATATAGGTGTGGGCCTGCAAAGCAGCCTTGTCAGTTATTGTCAGAGTGCTTCAGAGACCCTGCAGATGGACATACAGGTGGTTGTGTACTACCCTGTGCATGCTGGAAACTCAGTGCTGGGACGGATAAGTGCTAAAGGGTTGTAGGCAAAATTCACAGGATGGAGAGCATAGCTCAGTGGGTGGAGTGCATGTATCTCAGTAAGCAGAGTGCTTGTTAGCAGAGTTGGCTGGGTGCTTGTTGTTCAGTGGGGAGAGTATTTATACCTCAATCATAGATTTATAACTCTACCAATTGAGTACTTGGTGATTGAATATTGATTGCATCAAAGTGCTTGTGGCTTAGTGGGTAGAGTTGGGTAGAGTTCCTGTAGCTCAGTGAATCAAGTGTTGGTGGTTCTATTGGCATGCCCCAAGTCCTGGGCTCTATTTCTCACCGTGTAAATGGTACATACATCTGTAGCCATGGCATGTAGCCCAGAGGTCAGGGGTGGGAGCCCAGGATGCAAGCTGCCTACCCATCTTGCCCCATACACAAATGCTTTCCCATAGACACACTGTGTGGGGGTACAGGTGAGGTTGGCACCTGTATTGATTCCGACCTTTTCTGGATCTAAGTGGAGTCTGCTTTGCTCATACAGGGACCTCATCAAGAAGCTACTGGTGGTAGACAGGACCCGGCGTCTGGGCAGCATGAAGGTTAGTCATGCCAGAGTGGTCTAGTTTGCACATCATCCACTCAGAGGGTCCCAGACCATGCTCAATGTTCAAGTTATTTTTGTGGTTTATTTATTTATTTGTTTATTTTTTATTAATTTTGTGTATAGACTACATGGATCTGCCATAGTGGGCAGAGCATACCAGGTTCCCTGTAGCTATAGTTATAGGTTGTCCACCACCATGTCGGTGCTGCAAACCAGGGTTCTCTGAAAGAGCAACCTTCTATCCTGCCCATTTTGCTATTTTCATGTGGCCCAGGCTAGAATCGAAGTCATTATGTAGCTGAGAATAACCTTGAACCCACCTCTACCTCCCAAAACAGGAATGACAGGCATGCACCACTTCTCATGGTTGACCATGTAGGCTGGCTGTCCTGGAATACTCTTTGTAGACTAGGCTCATGTCAAACTTACAGACATCCATCTGCCTCTATCACCAGAGTGCTGGAATTAAAGACATGTACCACCACACCTGGACACTTATTATTTTTTAAACTACTTTATTGGAGAGGGATTTTACACATGCCATACACAAAATGTTTTTCATGGTTTTTACTGAGTGTGTATGTTTATTCTCAAGAACGGAGTAGAAGACATCAAGCGTCACCGGTGGTTCCGGAGTGTGGACTGGGAGTCTGTGCCACAGAGGAAACTGAAGGTGGGAATATCCACCCTTGAACTAAATGAACCCCTCAATGTCCTACCCTAGCCACCCAGTGAGCTCCCAGTGCTGTGTCTCAGTGGGACACAATTGCAAATTAATTTACGAGAGATCTATTTAGTAATTATCTACATGTACCTTTGTTCTGTGTTTATGTACACCATGTGACTGCAATACCAAGGTGCCTTCATCTCCTCATAAAATTTGCATTCTGAATGACAGGCACTGTATGACCCCTTTTCAGCTGCCCGGTGTCACGTTTCCTTGTGAGACTTGCAAACAACAATTGTTTATTGTCAAATAACAAAATTGTCTGATTTCTTCACATTTTTGTCTAATGGTGCTTCACTTATTTATTTTGTGTGACCCTTAGCCACCCATTGTGCCCAAGTTATCAGGTGATGGTGACATCTCCAACTTTGAGACTTATCCAGAGAGTGAGTGGGACAAGATCCCTCCTGTTTCTGACCAAGTACTGGAAACTTTCAAAAATTTCTGAAGACAAGAACCCGCATCTGCAAGGTAAAACTTGTTTTTTTCTGAATTTTAAGGTAGGTTGTCATGTAGCCAAGGATAACCTTGAACTTCCCATGTGGTTGAGGAAAATATTCTCCATGCAACTGAGGATGGTACGTTAGCCAGTCTGCTAGGTTTCTTAAAGTGATTGACAGGCCAGTTGCTAATAAATGTTGTCAATCACTTAATCCTCTTACCTTTTTTTTTTTTTCTTCAATAGGAAGGTGAAGAATTCCACACATGGTGAGGACCAGAACCATCTTTGGATTTTGTGTTTTTTTGCTGAAAAACTAGGATTCCTTGTATGTATCCACTGTCTCTTCAAGCTTAATGGGAATCATTGTCCTCAGGACCTGGCCTCATTTTGACAACTGGAAACATGCCTGGTGGGAAGTTTGCAAAACCTGTTAAATTTTTTTCCTTCTCCTTGAGTCCTGTGTTCATGTTGTGGATTTAGGTTTTTTTGTTTCTCTACTGAATTTTGTAGGTTTGAATTTGACTGTAGGTTTGTTTTGATTATAGCTGTCACTGTGTATGTGCACAGAAATTGTGCAAAACTGGACATTTGGTACTTGATGTGCCTATGACATGTTTATTTTTCAAAGCTTTCTGAAAAATCTGTCACCCTACAGGCAAAAAAGGGGTGTGATATATGCATTTTTAAAATGCTTTTCTATGCATTTTTCAGTCATTTATGTGTGTTGTTTATTTAATCACTGTTTATTTAGTTCCTCTCTGATCATTTTAAACTCAAAAGTTGGGAAGCCGCATGCCCTGCAGACCCTCATTCAAATATGGCACAAACAGGTGGCTTTCCCCAGTCTTCCAGTTTAGACGTTTCCAGTAAAATATCCCTTCCCAAAGTTAAGCCAGAACTCTGCATACAGCATTAGCCACATGGTAACCTAGATGTAAATATTGCCTCTTTATGATAATACAGGTTTACCCACATTCCCAAAAGGGAACTTTAAGGATCCACCACCGCTCAACTCCTTCCTCTGTTATAAATGATATTTTCTTCTCACCATACTTCAATCCTGTTCTCCCAACCTCGTCCTTCCAAAAAAATCTCAGGTTCCAGGCCGGGAACTTTTATGAAAGTTTGTACAGAGCTGTATTTTCAGTGAGCTTTCTCAGCCCTTTCCAATATGCAAAATAACTGGGTTATGTACTACAAACAAACAAACATACATACATACACAGGAGATAGAATTCAGGATTCTATCAAGCCCTGTGAATAGAAATGCTCACCCACATAGGTGCTGTCAGCATTTGATGTTAAGGAGGAAATAACATAAAATTATCATAGGAAACATTGCCTTAATTCTAAACACGTATGGGGAGATTATACATGTACACATATACCCACCATGTGCTCCTAAGGTACTTAGCAATCTGACCCCTGATTCTAAAAATCAAATTAAATACCCTTAATTGGGCTGTAAATTATACCATATGATGCAATTGTAGTGATACCAGATAGTGCATAGGAATTATGACTTTTATTTTAATATTTGTGATGTGTGTGCATGTGGCTTCAGTACACATGGGGGCCAACAGGGTACTCCAAAGACATACAGGTGATTGTATGCTACCCTGTGCATACTGGAAACTCAATCTGGGTCCTCTGCAGTTCACATAGTTAACATGCAAAAGAAAATTAGAAAGGGGTGGTGGGCAAAAACAACCAGGAAAAAGGATGAGGGAAATATCTCATGTTCCCGCCTCTGAGTCTGAGAACTGTGCAGTCAGCACTTTCTCATAAACCAATGGGCCAGTTAATAAATTACAAATTCCTCAGGTGGTGGTTTGATTCAACCAAGTACAAAAGATAAAATAATCAGTAACCAATACTAATTTAAAAACAAATCCCCATGCTCTCCAACTAAGACTGATGTTTTGTTTTGTTTTGTTTTTAGTAGATATAAGTACTAAGTGCTGTGGAATCGTGCTTGTCTCACCTAACTAGCTGTTACATGTTACACTGTAAAATGTGATTCGTTGGCTAAATACTGTTCACAGGACCCTCAGGCTGTGCAAATATCCCAACATTGAACCAAATGATACCATTCAATCACCACTGTGCTGTTTGGTGAACCCTAGGTAAGATTGAGTCTTACGTGGGTCTTGATGTTGGGATGAAAAACCGGGGAAAGAGTCTATCACTCCTGGCTGTAGATTTTGAGATGTGTCGATTTCCTGGGGTTTTTTGTGTGTTTCCTTGTTAATGTTGTTGGATTTTTTGAACTAGTTCCATAAGGAGAATTGATGAATGCCTAATACCTGTCTTTGTTTCTTACACAAACTGCAAACCACCTGAAAATTAGGATGCAAAGTCAAGGTTTTTTAATAGATTGATTCTCCCTATCTGTTTGTGTGTTCGTGTCCCCTACCCTTACTTGTTCCCATCAGTTCTGCCTTTCAAACCTGACAGCCTTGCATACAACCGAACACTGTCATTTCTGGGGGGGGGGGGGGGTTGCTCCAGTTGGTTATATAATAGACATCATTACTTGTGTGGCTTAGGGGAAGTGAGCAGAAGCAGGAACCTGCCTGGTCCTCCTGGTCCTCACGGGTCAGACTCAAACCCCTTGGAAACCTCAGTTCTTCTCAGTGTAAGGACTCACCACTTGACCTCCTAATATAACAGGTGTCACGTGCACTGTGCAGGTGTATCCCTGCTGCTGAGCACCTGCTGGCTCACCTGAAATTATCACTCAGAATGAAAGAGCCTGTTTTTTTCTTACTTTCTAATCCTGCTGCACAATTAAAATATCACTGTGATTTGTGTATATACCTTTCTATATCTTTCTATATATATATTTGCCCCAGGAAAAAAATTTCTGCTGTCTAATTTATAAAATAATACTATTGAGTCCATGTTTGTTTAATAAAAGTTTGTATGTTAAGAAATCTGTTTCAGGTTCTTTCTTGGCTTTTCCTGTAATCCAGGATAACACCATAAAACAAAAGTCATTGTCCATGGTAAAAGACTAATGATCCAGTCACCAACAGCAGTTGATACCTATTTCTCGGAGACAGAACCAGGCTCAAATAAAGTTAAGTATATCAAAGAAATGGGTATGTTCCCCTGTAATAGGCTGATGATTGTTTCCAGGGATATTATCCCTCTAGGATTTTGAAAGTGTTACAAACTACAGACAGCATGAAGGGGAGTAGGGGCATAACCTAGCCAGGGAGAAAAGTAAACCAGGGAGTGGATAGGGCTGCATTATCTGAAAACATGGCTGTTACAGGAAGATTTCTCCTAGGGAGGGTAGAAGCTGCCTGGAGTAGGCTATACACACACATGCTACTGAGGGGCTGTATACAGCCTTTCCAAGGGATCAGTGCTTCATTCTTAAGCAGTTAAAGCAGAAGCTTTCCTATCTGCACACAGAAACCTCCCTTTCTAACCAACTTCAACTTGGCTCGATGGACAGTAATTGACTCCTAGAATGCTGAGACAGAAGGATGTTGGCAGCCAGTCAACGCTACACAGCAAGACACAGTTTCAAAAAACAAACAAGCCAGACCTCAGTTGGTGGCCTCCAAGACTGCACACCCAAAGTGGCTCTAAATTAGCAACAATATTTAAAAAAATAATACTAATTGCACTACTCTCAAGAAGAATCATCAACTTTCATTCTTTTTAAAAAGTATAAATCTGTTACAAGTTTCAATCCATATACACATAAATAATACAACATACTGGGTATGTTAAATGCTACAAACCAGTGTGATTCCGTTTAAGCTTTAAGAATCATTTTTCTTTATTAGCATTTTTCAAATATACTTGGGAAGGAGGTACATGGAACAGGGCGTGTGTGTGTGTGTGTGTGTGTGTGTGTGTGTGTGTAAGTAAAACCTTTCTAACATAGAACACAGGTGCTGGGCCTAGTAGTGATGGCAAAAGTGCCCACTGTCATGCTAGGCAGAAGTCAGTCAATGGTTAACAATGCCAAGCCCCCACCAAAGGAAATCATTGGTAACATGGCATCTGCAGTAAGGTTGGCAAATTACAAACATCCTAATTGTTTCATAAGTCTTTTTAAATGATTTTTAAGGTGTATTCTCCACATTCAGAGGGCCTAGTATTGATGGGGCCTTGCAGTGGGACCAGGATTTATCCTTAGTGCATGGACTGGACACAGGTAGTGTACCAGATCTGAGTCTGGATTAACTCCACAAGTGCTCTAGAATTTTTACATCTCCCAGTGGATTTAACAGAATCTAAAACCCAGGCTGGGGACTGAATCCAACATTAGGTTAGGCCAGCCTGGTCTACAGAATGAGTTCCAGGACATTCTGGAACTCTTACACACTCTTGTCTCAAAAAACCAAACCAAACAAACAAACAAGATAAATGAGTTAGAGGACTGGAGAACTAGCTTTCTAATGCTAACACTATCTAGCCCCCAAAACCCTGACCACAATCCCTGAATCCTAACCTTAACATTATTATAAAACACACATATACCTAGACCCAACCCTACCTTGTATCATAGAGCTAATTTATATTAAAGGATATGGTAATTCTATAGCAAAAAAAATGTATGATTTATGAAACATCAGATTTTGGTATAAAAAAATTTCTGATGGTAACACTAACAGAGTCAGGTCTTAACCCTGACAAAAATCCTTTAACCCTAACTCTAACTCCAACCTTAGCCTAACAAGACAGACCATAAAACACTCCTACACCCAGACCTAACTTTACCATTCATCATAGACATAACATAATTAGAGATTATGTCAAAAAATGGGACAAAATATAAAACCTATCAGATTTTGCTGTGAAAATTTTCCAAACTTTCAGGTTAGATACTCAATTTTTGAGAAACACATTTGAACCTTGTTTGGGGCATTAAAAAGCTTAAACCTGCTGCCACTGGACCAATGGATAGCTCTACGATGCTATATACCACTGTGACCTTGAGTCAGAATGACTGGAGAAGTGCTCTGTGCAGTCCAGATGGCACCACAACTATTAACCTAGAAATGGTCCACCCAGGCAAGGGAACCCAGGCAGAGTGGTGACTGAAGAATTTACAGCCATAGAGGACACTCCGCCAGAGGTGAAGGCTAAGGAGCAGCACTCAACCTCTAGAGAATCTTGGGAAACTCCTAAGTATGGTACTTTATTTCTACAAAACACCCCTGCCTTGGAGACAAACACAATAATCCTAAGTCTCCACCGATCCTAGTTGTTGCAAATATCTGGAGAATTAGAGAAAAACATACAAAGCAATTTATGGAGACCACTGGGTAAACTTATAACAAACATAAAATGGATGTTGAGCATCATGTTTCATCTGGAGTACCCCCATAAGACCAATCCTTTAATTATTCAAAGCTAATGCTCTAATGGAACTTTTATAAGTACCACAGCTACAGAACTCAGCTTTACACCAATTCTGGTACCAGCCAGGGTGGAAACACATGACGACTATGAATATGGAGAAGCTTAGGAATCCAACGATGAGGATAACACAGCAACAATAAGGCCAGAGCACTCCCTCTCAGGCCATATTTTAATCTGCCCAATGACAGTATACCCTTCTCCTTTGCAACAGAGGAAGTATCCGACAAAAGGGAGAGAGAGAAATGACAGTATAATACAATGTAATGTGGTTTTTTAGGCTTCACTAACCTTCCATACTTTGGACAATTCTCTCTGTCCACCCATAAGGTGAAGGATTTCTCAGAAGTCTCATCTTGGGACATTGGTCTATAGTATCTCACAACCAGATACCTCATTATTATGGAATTATGTTTTGAGGTGTATTGGGACACGCACGAGTACCCACTTGTACCTGCTGAACCCAAGTGTCGGCCCTTAGGATACTCCCTAGTAAGCTCACAACAAAAGGCATAAAACAAAACCAGGTACTTGCCTTTCTAAAGTCCTACCCCATGATTTCACATTTTTGCAAACCAGTCAATTGGACACAGGTAAGTTTAAATCTTTCACAACTCCAAACCAAAATTCTATATTGGTATACTCCAAAGACCCAGTTCTCTGAAATAGATTTTGATATACAGAATAATTACCCTAAATGTGCTAAATTTTCTGTCTTATGGAATTTGTAATTTTCCTATTCAACAAAAATGGAAATGAAGGTTCCTTCAATTTGATATTGCTGCAATTACAGCTTTAACTCTCCTTCAAGCACAGCAAGCAGACACATTAGCAAAGCATGAAAGACAGCTTGTTAAGAGATACAGCAATTACAGCATGACCAAATGCTCAGTTTTTACTTTCTAAGAATTTTCAATCCAGTTTAACTATGCACTTGGATGATATGCAAAATGGACAATTAGATGGAGTTCTTTCAGAGAATAGACAAATTAGACAGACCACTGTGTGGCTTGAACAACACTTTGACCACTTGTTCATAGCAGACACAAAAGATATCATTAACCTCTTGTGAACTGATATTGGACCTATAATTGGTAAGTCCATTAGTATTCTTATCTCATCCAAAAGAGTATTGTGATACACAAAGTATATGCCACATTCAAATCTTTGATACTAATGAGGCTTTATTCACCTTTGAAGCTTTATCTGTACCACATTAGCTAGAAAACTATTACATACAGATTTGGGGTAATCATATACAATCTACATCCCATTACTTTGGTTTCTTACTGGCCTGGAGCTTACCAAGGAGGTGAGGCTGGCTAGCTAGTGAGTCCCAGGGAGCCACTTGATTCTCCTGTCAAGAGCTAGGCTTACAAGAATGTACACTAAGCCTGGATTTTTTTCTTTTTGGTGGTGTGTGTGTGTGTGTGTGTGTGTGTGTGTGTGTGTGTGTTGGCTTTGAACTTACAGAGAGTCACCTGTCTCTGCCCAGAGTGCTAATAGGTGTGTACCACCATGCCTGGCTATGCTGGGAGTTTTTCAAAAAGGGTTCTGGAAGCCAGGTGTTGGGGGCATAAGCCTTTAATCCCAGTACTCAGGAGGCATAGGCACTTGGATCTCTGAATTTGAGGCCAAACTGGTCTACATCTTGAGTTCCAGGACAATCAGAGCTACACAGAGAAACCCTATCTCAGAAAAACAAAATTAAAAAATAAGGGAAAGGCAGTGTCCTGGGATCAAATTCAGGTTGCAAGTACTTTACTAAGTAAGCTCTTAAAGAGGTTCTTAGGGGTTACAATGTTTCTTTTGTTAAAATTAAAACATTTTATAGACTATCATTATCAAATATATTTAGAATTGTGTTTGTTGTTTGCTTGCTTTGCAATGTCTTTTTCTATAGCAGGTATCACATGGCGAAATGTAAATGATTTGTATAAAATATGCTTATAGTAAAACTTTTTACTTGGAGGGGAGTTGCTGAGTATTAACCATGGTTGTGTTGCTGACTATCCTTTCAGCCTATGAAAAAACTTTGACACTTTTTTATCCCTTGTAAAACTCTTAAGTTTTAGGTATGCTACCTGGGCTTATTTTATTATTTATTAATTTTATCTGCATTTCAATACAGCCAATAGTAAAATGATGCTTGATTCATGTTCACAATCAAACAGAATCAGGAATGGATATGTGGTTGGTAGGAGAGCTCTTGCCCAGAGTGTGAAGCCTAAAGTATCATCTCAAGCCCACAGCAAAAGAGAAAGTGACTTCATACTAAATCTTAAGTGATTACATACTTAACATCTGAAATGATTGAGAATCTGTGCCTAGGGGAAACAGATACTTCAAAACAAATTACGAAACTGTTCACAGAACATTTTAGGAAAGAAATCTACATGCTACATAAGACATAAGCCATGATAACCACAGAACTCCATGCTGGAGAGCCTGCATGGCACTGAACTAGGCCTCCTTAATGAGGGTGATAGTTGTGTAGATCGATGTGTTAGTGGGTTCCTTGGCAATGAGACCAGGAATTATTTCAGGTACATGAACTGACTTTTTAGAGTCCACTCGTTATAGTGAGATGACTTATTCAGCCTTCATACAGGGAGGAGGGGCTTGGTCCTGCCTCAACCTGGTATGCTTGCCTGTGTTGACTACACAATGGAGCCTTACCCCCTTTGAGGAGTTGATGTGGGGGAAGCTGGAGGGATCTGGAGAAAGGGGGAGGGGTAAGAGTGGATGATATGAAAAAGAAAAAATTCCTTAAAGAAAAAAAGAAAAAGGACATAAGTGAAAACAAAAATAAAAAATTACAAAGGAAGAGATAACTCCTTGATTAAGAGCACAAATTGCTCTTCCAGAGAATGTGGTTTTTATTCTCAACAGCCACATGGTGGCGCACAGCTGTCTGGAACGCCAAATTGGAGAGCGTCTGCTGCCCTCTCCTGGCTTTCTTGGGCACCAAGCATGCATGCCCACGGTACACATGGTACAAAACACTCATACACATAAAAATATTTCATAAAATTAAATAAAAGACCTAAAGAATCGTAAGTGTGAAAGGGAAATGATTGTTGGAGAATTTTTAGGATATTTTATTTCATCTCATTACAAGTTACATACTCAGAAATCTTTCTACAGCTTAAGAAAAGGAACATATGGGGGCTGGAGAAATGATTCACCAGTTAAAAGCACTGACTGTTCTCCCAGAGGACCCAACTTCAATTCCCAGCATCCACATGGCAGCTAACAACTATCTATAATTCCAAGATCTAACACTTTTACACAGTTATACATGCAGGCAAAACACCAATTCACATAAAATAAAAATAAAATATTTTTAAAAAGAAAAGGAACATATAATACTAGATAGCTAAAGATAATAGTGTTTGCGAATATATATGTGTTAAAACATTTGCTTATCATGCATATGGCTTTGGATTTGATCCCCAGCACTGAAGGAAACTCTACAAGCAATAGAAATACAAACTTCATTAAAACAAGACAGAAACATTTATTTCTATCATCATATTCATTAATTAAATGACTGTCTTTTAGGTAGTGCTAGGGATTGAACTCAGGGAAAATAATTTATTTCATTCAGGTGAGTTTTTTTTTTTTTTAGATTTCACTACTCAGAATTCAAATATTTGGCAGGAGATGTGATCCTAGTGATAGAGTGTTTGTCTATCATGTATGAGTTCTGAGTTTGCCTCCCCCCCCCACACACACACAGAAGCACACACACACACACACACACACACACACACACACACAAAAACACCAGGACGAAAGAGTCAATTTCCTTTCAAAAGAAAACAAATCTTAAAAATTTAGGCAGGCTGAGCTACACCTGCAAGGGCATCACTTGAGCCTGGGAAGACTGGCCCTGCACCTACCCTGTCCCCACCAAAAAGTCATCAGCCGTAGGACCAGCTCTCAAAGGCTTTGAGACTTCAGGACAAGTTAATAAACTTCAGAGGGATGATTCCACCTTCACAAAGACATGATTTTTTTTTTTTGTATGTGATCCCAGGATCTTTCCCGCTGTGGAGTGCCTGGATTTAACTTGGCACACTTTGCATAAGAGAAGCAATGCATTTTGAGAATAACAGGCTTCAGCATAACTGCTGTTAGAGGCCAACTTCTCTACCTGAGAAGACTTAAGTGGCATCCCTCCTGGGGACTCAGATGCAGGCTCTGTTTCTGTGTGAGTGACAAGAGTGGGAGCAGTTGTAGTGTCCTGCTGAATGCTGACAAGCTGGGAGTAAGTGCTATCTGTGCTTGCTCAGGATACTTCCCTCAGCTTCTCCACCAATCTTTTCTAATCAAAGGGTAAGAAAATACTAGTCCTGTGGTTAAAATCATGTGCTCAGCCATCAAGAAACTCCAACACATGTGCCATCATTACCTTTAATTTTCTTCATGAAATAAAATTTAGGGAAAGAAACGAAAGCTCATAACGTCCATTAATATTGAAAAATATTTTTACATAGCTACATTAATTGAAATTTGGAGCTATATTTATACATTTATGGAAAAAGATTAACTTTCAGCCTAAGAAGAGATAACATATAAATGAAGTAATTTCAATGGTCTATAAATATTTTATAAAGAAAGTATATTCACCTTATTAAATATACACAATAAATTTTGGTACCTGTAACATTTAATATAAACAATTTTAGCTTATAATTTAATTATGCTAAGGAGGTATGTTAAAAAAGTTATTTGTAGAAAGATTTTATTTTAAGAGACAGGGTTTCTTTGTGTAGCCTTGGCTGTCCTGAAACTAGCTCTGTAGACCAGGCTGACCTCAAATTCTTAATATCTGCCTGCCTCTGAGCCCAAAGCCTGTGATCAAAGGCATGTGCCACTACCACCTGACGTTCTTTAATTTTTTACACATAGATTTTTGAACTGCTCTCTTCTATTTACTCAGAAAGGATGGAGGCTAACATTTTACCTCCATGCATAAAGGACTGACTCAATCTGCCTCTGGAGATGCCCTGTTGCTTTTGACTTACTATGTTAACCCCACTTTCTGGTTTAGGTTTGATTAGTTTGATTCTCTAGTCCTCCACCTTCTTGTGACACACAAAACATCTCAGTAGGGCAGTTTATGCATTGAAGTTGGCCCCAGAAAGAGACTGGCAATCTTTAGGCTGTTTACTCAATATACAATCAGAATAAAAGGGATATGTACATACCTACCAGTGCCAGAAATTGATCTTAGATAAAACAGCCAGTGTTTGTAAGCATTGAGCAATGTCTCCAGCCCCAAAAAGTATGTTTTAAAATCTCATTTTGCAATGGGGGCCTGATGGTGCATGCCTTTAATCCCAGGTGGATCTTTGTAAATTCGAGGCCAGCTTGGTCGGCATAGTGAGTTTCGGGACAGCAAGAGCTAGGTAGAGAGACTATACCCTAAAACATAAAATAAAATGAATCTTATTTTGGAGGGGAAAATGGGGATTTTATTTATTTTTGTCCTTACCAACTCCTAACCTTTCTGTTGAACTTTTTATAAAAATGTATTTGTGTGGAATTTTTTTTACCTTTCTTACATTCAACTCTTCTGCATAAAAGGTCAACAAGAAAATTTAAAAAACAAAACAACAGAGATCGAAAGACTTCAAGTTATAATTACTAGCTGAGCACAGCAAATTTATTATAACAGAGAAAACAAAAGCCTAAGGCCTAGGGAAATGTGGAGGAATGAAGCAGGCATGAAGCATTAAACCCATTCTTAACTGTAGGGAAACATCAACACTGCCCTTAAGCTTGCTGTGATCACCTGAAACACAAAAGGATTGCTGAGCCGCCTTCCAATCAATAAGACAGACAATAAGATAGCAGGGAGAGGCTTCTATTTCTATGTGCATTGGTGTTTTGTCTGGGTGAGGGTGCCAAATCCCTTGGAACTGGTGTTACTGGACAATTGTAAGCTGTCATGTGGGTGCTGGGAATTGAACTTGGGTCCTCTGGAAGAGCAGCCAGTGCTCTTCACCTACTAGCTGACTTTCTAGTCTGAAGCTCCTACTCTGACTTTCCCATGAAACACATTTCTCCAACCCAGTTCTTTAAAACTGACTGAGACAGTCCTGTAAAACCAGGGACTCAACTAGACTGTTCATAATGAAATAGGGGAGGAGAAGAAGGTGAGAGGCTTTATGATGACAGGCCATACTAGGGTGGCAATAGCCAACTACCTGACTACAGATGTCTTGATATGGTGGGGATGAGAAACAAGAATGACAGTAAGGTTATGAGATGCAAAGAAGTGAGTAGAAGGAAACAAAATACATAAAGAGGAAGTGGAGCAAATGATCCAACAAGGCCTCTTAGGACCTTACACTCAGACACAGAGATGGGTACTGGAATATGTAGCTATGAGGTCTAGAACACTTTTTGGGAGAAGAATCAATTATGTGTAGTTTTACTTCTTGTTGGTTTTCCTTTATTTGAACAGTGTGTGCATCCTGATCAATGGGAGTCCCCTGCACACAATCCAACAGGAGGAAAAATAAGCTTTCAGCAATATGGTTTACTAAAGGACAGGATAATAAAATGTATTAAAAGAAATATTATGTATTTTTCTGAGGTATCACATACAGTAATATTTAGTAGCACATGAATATTTTTTATATTAAAATCCAATATCTACTTCCAGTGGCTCTACCTGGAATGGTCTAATGTTTGTTTATTTTTTTTAAATTATAAACTGTTTAGCCCATGCATCAGGCTCATTACCAACTAACTCTTACAACTTAACTCATTTTTATTCATCTATGCATTGCCACATGGCTCCTGGGCTTTACCTGTGTCCCATTACATCTTGCTTTCTGGGCAGCAGCCTGCAGTATCTCCTTGATTCCATCCTTCATCTTTGCTTGGATTGCCCAACTGCGTCTAAGCTGCCTTGCCATAGGTAAAAAAAACAGCTTCTTTATTATAAATGGTAAAAAAGCATATTCACAACATACATAAAGATGTCCCACATTAAGTTAGCCTGCCTTGACTTATCAATCATAGACTGTGATCAGATGGTTGAGTGAGAGGAGCAACAAAGAGGGGGAAAAAAAAAGATGATATATTGATAGAGGAAGCCAATGTGGGGATGGAAAGAGACTGGATGCTAGAGAAACCTCCAAGAACTCACATGATGCCCCTGCCTATCAGGAAAAGAAACTAAACTCTCCAAAGTTAGGCGACTGGCATTTGGCATGAGCAGTATGTAGAGCCCCTAGGGGTGGGATCAGACTGTATTCCTATAAATGGGCTGGCACCTTGGAGCCCATTCCCTGCAGAGGAGCGCCTAACCCAGTCTTGATATTGGGATGAGGAAATTGGACCTGCTTGGAGTGGATGCACCACCCTGATCTGACCCACCTTGGGACTTTCTGCCCTGTTAGGGGATCTGCCCTCGATCAGGGAATGAGGTGGGAATCTAAGATGAACTGCGAGGGATTGGGAGGAAGGAAGGGAGGGTGAGCAGGGTGATACATGGGAAAAAGGCCTTTTTGAAATAAATAAATAAATAATATACAAAAATATAAACCAAATAAATAAATAAATAAATAAATAAAATGGTTAACAGGTAAATCTATATGGGTTCAGCAATGACCTTTAACAAAAGAGAAACTGGAGGCCTTAGAGCAGCTGGTAAGGAGCAGTTAAATGCTCAGCATATTAAAGAATCAACCAGCCCTTGGAATTCTCCTGTATTTGCTAATCAAAAAGAAATCTGGGAAATGAAGAATGATAACAGATCTCAGAGCAATAAACAAGGTGATTTAGGCAATGGGCTCTCTACAACCTGAAATTCCTTTGCCTTCTCTGTTACCTAAAGAAAGGCCTATCTCAACTTCTTTTTGTAAGTTTGTCAATCTACCCAGCAGCATTCACAAAAATAGCTACATGGAATGAAAATAAACATTTAATTTTATCCTAAATCTTTATAAATTAGAAACTCCAAATCCAGCCTTGGCTTTCTTGGTCAAGAAAGCTGTCTATGTCACTTCCTCTTACACCTTCTATCTCCCATCTGTGAAAACATTCAGGGAACAAAACATCAAAATGCACTCTGGGGAAGGTGTAAGAAACAGATGGTATGTAAGTAAATCACCAAGAGACATTGCACGAGGTCTTTGATGACCTCCATCAGGCCAGAAGCATGTTTGTTTAGTCCTCACTACACTCCAAGTTGGTATTTCTTCAGTTCCTGGCATATTGTTGGGCACCATGTAACCACTTGGTAATGTTGCTGAGTGAATGAATGAAGGATTGAATGAACTTCTCTCATGATAAAAGGAATTAAATTTCAAGGTCTGTAAGGTGGTTCTATTAGAGCCTTTCCTGTTTGCAAGGAATTTGCAGAGCACTGTGGCTTCTCTTTGTAGGGCAGCATGCCGTTCACCTTCAGAGGGGAGCAACCATATTTCACATTGTTAGATATTTACTTTGCATGGTTTCATTGTTATGCAGATTTTCTAAAGTTTTCTTTTGTATAAAATCAAGTAAAATTTTATGCACTCTACATATTATGTAATTGATGAAGTCACATCAAATAATAAAATGACACACAATTGAAAAAAAAGAATAGCCTATCATACTTGTTGACTTAAAAATCTGTTTTTTCACTATACCTCTACAAGAATAGAACAAAGAAAAATTTGCCTTTACAGTGCCTACTTATAATAATTCTAGGCCTATAAAGAGATATCAATTGTGAGTTCTCCCACAGGGAATGTTAAATAGCCTGAGTCTGCACCAATATTTTGTACAGCAGCCAATAGAAGTGATACATAACAAATTCCCACAATCTATCATTTACCTCTGCAAGGATGATATCTTGTTGGCTGATTCAAATATAGATATATTAGAAAGAATATTTTAAAAAGTGAAAAAAATGCCTGTTTTAGAATTACAAATTGCTCCTGAAAAAAATACAATAAAGAGATTCCATTAATTATTTAGGATACAAAACAGGTGAACAAAAAATTAGACTCCAAAAGGTGCAAATTAGGAGAGATAGATTGTTAACTTCTAATGATTTCCAATGATTTCTAGGAGATATTTCTAATATACAGACCACTATTAGGTTAAAAAATGATGAACTGGATAATTTGTTCAAAACCTTAAATGATGACAAGGACTTAAATAGTCCAAGAGGATTGTCAGCAAAGCTGAGAGAAAATTGGCTTTGATAGAAAAGAAATTACAAGATGCACATGTGAATCATGTAAATCCAAACCGTAATTGCATTCTGGTTATTTTACTCTCTAAGCATTCTCCTACAAGAATCTTAAGGCAAAAGGAAAATATTATTTGAATGGATATTTCTACTACATAGACAGAATATTAATTTAAAAACATATGTGGAAAAGATTTCTGATTTGATTTTTAAAGAAAAATTAAGATTTTGTCAATTGACAGGAATGGGCCCAGCAGAAATTCTTAATAAAACTTGAGTCTTGATCCACAAGAAGGAATTTGTGCTTGATCTGGTAAATATGGTCAAAATCCATTATAGAACCAATGGGAGAACTTTATCGTAAATTCATCTTTAATTTCTATTACTCTGATAAAAGAAAAAGAACTGTGACCAAATCAATTTACAGAAGATGGAATGATATGGACTTAAGGTTCTAGAGGGTTAGAGTCCAGGATGGCAAATCAAAGGTAGGAGGCAGGCATAGTAATTGGATCAGAGGCTGAGGGCTTACACCTTAAGCCAAGCATAAAGGAGAGAACAGTAAGTAGAAATGGTTCATAAATTTGAAACCCCAGTCTTATCCCCAGTGACATACATCCTCCAGTAAGGACATACTTCCTAATCTTACTCAAACACCAATCTGGAAATAATTTAAATACTGACCATGGACCTGTGTCCAAAGTGTAGTTAGATTTGAACAGATTCCAGTTCCTGGGCTGCCCGGAGAATTCTTCTCCAAGGCTGGATACACACCCCAGGCTCTGAGCTCACACTCTCATGCCATAGACTGAAGCTGGGAGAGACCTTCCCCAATGATCCCTATAGACAAATAGTAGCAGGAACATCCCAAGGCCTGGCCCTACCTCCAGGGAAAGCTGCTTCATCATAGATGGATGCTTTCCAACCACAGATTTAAATACAGAGAGGAGTCAGAGATTGTGCAGACCCTGTGTCCAGAGCAGATAGAAGACACACAACCCTTCTAGCCACAATTGACAAAGAGTGAACCAAGAAAGCAATGGGCAGAGGCCAGTGCAAGAATACATATAACAATATAAAGAACAACAAGGCAGCACCAGAAGAAGCTGGTGGTTCTCCAACACCAAGACCTGAAATGAGCAATGAAGAGGAAACAGAAGGAAACAATATCAAAAACACCCTTATGAAGATTATAGAAGCCTTAAAAGAGGGTATAAAAAATTCCCATAAAGATATAGAAGAAAATACAGACAAAAAATTGGAAGAGATGAACAAATCCTTGAAAGAAAACAAAAAAAGAAAAACCAACAAATGAAAGAAACATTTCATGAGCTAAAAATTGAAGTATAAGTAATAAAGAAGGCACAAAAGGAGACAAAGGTGGAAATAGAAAATCTGAAGAAAAGAACTGGAACTACAGATACAACCATAACCAATAGAATCCAAGAGATGAAAGACAGAATCTCTGGAGTGGAAGACTCAATAGCAGAAATAAACATATCAGTCAAAGAAAACACTAAAACCAAAAATGCCTTAACACAAAACATTCAGGAAATTTGGGACACCATGAAAAAAAAAAAAAAACCAAACTTGAAAATAATAGGAATAGAAGAAGAAAAAGAGTATCAGCTCAAGGGCAGAGATAATATTTTCAATAAAACCATAGAAGAAAACTTTCCCAACCTAAAGAAGGAAATGCCTATAAAGATAAAAGAAGCTTACAGAACACCAAATAGATTAGATTTCAAAAACAGTCTTCTCACCATATAATAATCAAGCCACAAAACATACAGAACAAAGAAAAAATTTTGAGAGCTGCAAAAGAAAAGGGCCAACCTACCTATTAAGGCAGACCCATCAGAATAACACCAGACTACTCAATGGAAACAAAGAAAGCAAGAAGGTCCTGATAAGAACTTATACAGACATTAAAAGAGCATGGATGCTAATCTAGACTACTATACCCAGCAATACTATCAATCACCATAGATGGAGTAAACAAAATATTTCATGACAAAATCAGATTTAAACAATACCTATCCACAAATCTGGCACTAGAGAAAGCACTAGAGGTAAAACTCCAACCTAAGGATCCCAGGTATACCAATGAAACCACAAACAATCGATACTCCCACAGTAGAAAAGCCCAAAGAAAGAAAATACACATAAGCTACCACCAAAAATAACAGGAAATAATAATCAGTGATCATTAAAATCCCTTAATATCAATGGACTCAATTCACCTATAAAAAGACACATCCTAGCAGGATAGAGACAAAAATAGAAGTCATCCTTCTGCTACATACAAGAAACACACCTCAACCACAAAAACAGACATAGACTTAGATTAAAGGGTTGGGAAAAGATTATCCAATCAAATGGCCCCAAGAAACAAGCTGGTGTTGCCATTCTAATATCTAACAAAGTAGGCTTCAAACTAAAATCAATTAAGAGACCAGGATGTGGACGTTACTTATTATTCATCTGAGGAAAAACTGATCAAGATGAGATCTAAATCCTGAATGTTTATGCCCCTAATAGAAGGGCACTTACATATGTAAAAGAAGCACTACTGAAGTTTAAACCCCACATCAAATGTCATATTCTAGTAGTGGGAGACTTGAATACCCCACTTTCACCCTTAGATAGGTCAACCAGACAGAGACTCAACAAAGAAATAAGGGGTCTGACAGATGTTATGATATAAATAGATATTTACAGAAGCTTCCACTCAAACACAAAGAAATATACATATTTCTCAGCACCCCATGGAACTTTCTCTAAAATTGACCACATAATTGGTCATAAAGCAATTATGAATAGATACAAGAAAATAGAAATAACCCCTTGTATCGTATCAGATCACCATGGTCAAAAGTTAAGAGTTCAACAACATCAAAAATAACAGAAAGCCTACCAACTCATGAAAACTAAACATCACTCAACTGAAACACATCTGGGTCAAGGAAGAAATTAAGAAAGAAATCAAAGACTTCTTAGAATTTAAAGAAAATGAATCCGCAACATAACCAAACTTATGGGACACAATGAAAGAAGTCTTTTTTTTTATTTTATTATTATGAACAAAGAAGTCACACTTTGCATCCTTGTATATCCTTAGCCAAGGTCCCTTCCCCTTCCGGCCACATCAGGTCATTCTCTCTTCTCCACAACTCCCCATCCCCTCCCTGTGCAGGCGGCAGGCAGTCCCAAGGTCCCACTGTCCCAATATTGCTTAGTTCATCCTCCACTCCTGGCAGATCCAGTTTTCTCCCCCCAACCTCAAGACTGAGTCAGGTGTTCCTCTAGGGGGAGTGGGATCCAAGGAGTCAGTCCAAGGTGTTTCTGATCCCAAACTGTTCAGTGGTTGTGGTTTGCAGCTTGGGCATGCTTTGCTTTTTGCTTTTTTTTTTTTTAAAGTCCACTAATGAGTGAGTAAATCCCTTGCTTATCTTTCTGGGTTTGTGATACCTCACTCGAGAGGTTATTCTCCAAATCTATCGATTTGCCTGCAAATTATAAGATATCATTTTTTCTTACTGCTGAGTGGTAATCCATTGTGTAGATGTACCACAGTTTGTTAATCCATTCTTCAGTTGAGGGACATCTAGGTTGTTTCCAGGTTCTTGCTATTACAAATAATGCCGCTATGAACATAGTTGAGCTAATGCCTTTGGAGTATGACTGTGCACCTTTAGGATATACACCCAGAAGTGGTATTACTGGGTCTTTGGGGAGATTGATTCTCAATTTTCTGAGAAACCGCCATACTGCATTCCAAAGTGGCTGAACAAGCTTACACTCCCACCAATGGAGGAGTGTTCCCCTTGCTCTGCATCCTCTCCAGCATAGGCTGTCCTCTGTGTCTTTTATCTTAGCCAATCTAACAGGTGTGTCAGGTGGTATCTCAAAGTTGTTTTGATTTGCATTTCTCTGATGGCTAAAGATGTTGAGCACTTTTTCATGTGTCTCTCAGCCATTTGTAATTCTTCTGCTGAGAATTCCCTTTTTAGATCTGAACCCCATTTTTTGATTGGGTTATTCAAGGTTTTGGGCAATAGATTCTTGAGTTATTTATATATCTTAGAGATCAGTCCTCTATCACTTATAGGGTTGGTGAAAAACTTTTCCCAAACTGTAGGCTGTCGTTTTGTCTTATTGACAGTGTCCTTGGCTTTACAGAAGCTTCTTAGCTTCAGGAGATCCCACTCATTGATTGCTGATTTTAGTGTCTGTGCCACTGGTGTTATATTTAGGAAGTGGAGGAAAATTCATAGCACTATATGCCTATATGAAAAACCTAGAGAAATCCCACACAAAAGAACTAACAGCACAGCTAAAAGCCATAGGACAATTAGAAGCAAACTCACCTAGGAAGGAGTGGATGCCAGGAAACAATCAAACTTAGAGCTGAAATCAATTCAATTGAAACAGAGAACAATAAAAAGAATCAATGAATCAAAGAGTTGGTTCTTTGAGAAAGGCAACAAGATAGATAAACCCTTATCCAAACTAATCAAAAAGCAGAGAGAGAGAGAGTATCCAAATCAACAAAATCAGAAATGAAAAGGGGAACATAACAATAGACCCCCAAGAAATCCAGAGAATTATCAGATCATACTTTGAAAATCTAAACTCCACAAAAATGGAAAACCTAGAAGAAATGGACAGCTTTCTAGACAGTTATCACATATCAAAATTAAATTAAGTTCAGATTAAAGACATAAACAGACCTATAAACC
The DNA here is from genome assembly GCA_004025045.1 of Sigmodon hispidus. Lineage (NCBI taxonomy): Eukaryota > Metazoa > Chordata > Mammalia > Rodentia > Cricetidae > Sigmodon > Sigmodon hispidus. The sequence goes on along the minus strand of PVIH01004045.1, from coordinate 14,747 downwards.
CAAAGAAAATTGAAGCTATCATTAAAAGTCTCCCAAGTAAATAAAGCCCAGGCCCAGATGGTTTCAGTGCAGAACTCTACCTGACATTCAAAGAAGAACTAATACCAATACTCTTCAAACTGTTCCATACAGTAGAAACTGAAGGAATATTGCCAAACTCTTTTTATGAGGCCACAATGACCCTAACAACCAAGTCACTCAAAGATGCAGTAAAGAAAGAGAATTACAGACCAATTTCCTTCATGAATATTGATGCGAAAATTCTCAAAAAATTCTAGTAAACAAAATACAATAACACACACACACACACATATGTCATCCATCACAATCAAGTAGACTCCATCTCAGAAATGCAGTAATGGTTCAACATATGAAAAACTGTAAATGTCATCCATCATATAAACAAACAGAAGGAAAAAAACCCACATGATCATATCCTTAGATACTGAAAAAAACCTTTGACATATCTAACATTCCTTTATGATAAAAGTCCCAGAGAGATCAAAAATACAGGGAAAATATCTAAATATAATAAAGGTGATTTACGAGAAGCGAACTGTAGCGGGAAATCAGGAACTATATATGTGAACGATCGCGTCATAGGACTGGAGACGAGCGGGCGTGGTTAACTGAAAAGGATTCCGGAAGTAGACCTTCAAGGGAGAGGACCAAGACAGGAAGTCATCATTCTCTCGCGAGAGTTCCCCGACCGGGTGCGCAGTTCACCCCAGCTGCCCGAGCGAACAGCCAACATCTAACTAAATGGAGGAAAATCTCAAAGCAATGACACTAAAATCAGAAACTAGACAAGGCTGTCTCCTTTCCCCTTATCTATTCAATATAGTTCTTGAAGTTTTTTCTAAAGCAATAAGAGAACAAAAGGAGATTAAGGGGATACAAATTAGGAAAGAAGTGAAACTATCTCTATTTGCAGATCTTATGATTGCATACATGAGTGACCCACAAAATTCTACCAGGGAACTTCTGCAGCTGATAAACACCTTCAGCAATGTAGCAGGATACAATATTAACTTAAAGAAATCAGCAGCCCTCCTATATACTAAAGATAAAAGGGCTGAAAAAGCAATAAGGGAAACATCACCCTTTATAATAGCTGCAAATAGCATTAAATACCTCAGTGTAACTATAACCAAAGAAGTAACAGATCTATTTGACAAAATCTTTAAATCACTGAAAAAGAAATTAAAGAGGATATCAGAAAATAGAAAGACCTCCCATGTTCCTGGATAGGGAGGATCAACAGAGAGAAAATGACAATCCTACTAAAAGCAATCTACAGATTCAACGCAATTCCCATGAAAATCCCAACACATTTTTTTTACAGACCTTGAAAGAACAATACTCCATTTCATTTGGAATAATGGGGAAGCCAGGATTGCCAAATCAATTTTGCTCAAAAGAACCTCAGGGGGCATCACCATACCCAACTTCAAGTTATACCATAGAGCCACAGTAATAAAAACAGCCTGGTACTGGCATAAAAGCAGACTTGTAATTCTTCTGCTGAGAATTCCCTTTTTAGATCTGAACCCCATTTTTTGATTGGGTTATTCAAGGTTTTGGGCAATAGATTCTTGAGTTATTTATATATCTTAGAGATCAGTCCTCTATCACTTATAGGGTTGGTGAAAATCTCAATGGAATCAAATTAAAGACCCCGACATTAACCCATGCACTATGAACACCTGATCTTTGATAGAGAGTCCCAAAATATTCAATGGAAAAAAATAGTATCTTCAACAAATGGTGCTGTCATACCTGGATGATAGAATGTAGAAAAATGCAAATAGATTCAAATCTATCACCCTGCACAAAACTCAAATCTAAGTGGATCAAAGACCTCAACATAAACCCAGCTACACTGAATTTAATAGAAAAGAAAGTAGAAAATAACCTTCAATGCATTGGAACTTGAGCACTTCCTAAATTTAACACCAGTAGCATAGACACTAAGAACAACAATCAATCAGTGAGACCTCCTGAAACTGAGAAGCTTCTATAAAGCCAAGGACACAGTCAATAAGACAAAACGACAGCCTACAGAACAGGAAAAGATTTTCACCAGCCTTACAAGTGACAGAGGACTGATCTCTAAAATATATAGAGGATTCAAGAAACTAGAGCCCAAAGCCCTAAATAACCCAATTTAAAAAATGAGGTTCAGAACTAAAAAGGGAATTCTTGGCAGAAGAATTACAAATGGCTGAAAGGCACTTAGAAAAGTGCTCAACATCTTTATCCATCAGAGAAATGCAAATCAAAACAACTTTGAGATACCATCTTATACCTGTCAGAATGGCTGATTAAAAACACAGATGACAGCCTATGCTGGAGTGGGTGCCATGCAAGGGGAACACTCCTCCAATGTTGGTAGGAGTGTGAACTTGTTCAGCCACTCTGGAATGCAGTGTGGTAGTTTCTCAGAAAACTGGGAATCAATCTCCCCTACGATCCAGCAATACCACTATTGGGCATATACCCTAAAGATTATATTCACACCCCAAAAGCATTAGCTGAACTATGTTCATATCAGCATTATTCATAATAGCAAGAACCTGGAAACAACCTAGATGTCCCTCAACTGAAGAATGGATTAACAAACTGTGGTACATCTACACAATGGATTACTATTCAGCAGTAAGAAAAAATGATATCTTAAAATTTGCAAGCAAATCGATAGATTTGGAGAATATCCTCCTGAGTGAGGTATCACAAACCCAGAAAGATAAGCAGGGGATGTACTCACTCATTAGTGGACTTTAAAAAAAAAAAAAGCAAAAAGCAAAGCATGCCCAAGCTGCAAACCACAACCACTGAATAGCTTAGGATCTGAAGCACCTTGGAACAGCACCTTGGAGCCCATTCCCTCCAGAGGTACATCTAACCCAGTCTTGATATTAGGATGAGGAAAACGAACTTGCCCTGTGTTATTTCTGAGCGTAAAAGCAAGTACACACTAACAAGGCGACACATGGTGTTTATTTAAAAGAGGAGTCCTAGGTGGGTAAAGAGACAGAAGAGCAGGACAGAAGTCAGAGGACAGAGAAAAAGGATGGAGCACACACTTGCAGCAGCTTTTAAGGGAAGGGGCGTGCATGGGTATGCATCATGGGTCCAGGGAGGTGCTTACGGTCCAGGCAGGTGCTTCTGTAAGCAGTGCCACAGGGTTTACATAGCCACGCTCAGGGGCATGCCTCTGTGCAAGGTGCATCCCATCTGAGCTGAGTAGGCTCAGCTACATGGGATGCCAGGAATCCTTACATATCACCGTTTTGTTTATTATAAAAAAAAAAAAACTGGGTTTATGGGAGCAGGGTTGTTGTGGTCTCTGACTGCTTCATGCTGACAAAGGGGCGATGTCTGCTGGATTTGGAGATGTAGTTTATCTTGCTTGTAGATCGAGGATGAGTCACAGGGCCGTGTTTTCTGTATTGACTTTGAAAATGGCTCTTGAAAAACAGCAGCTGTGGAAGTGAGGTGGGTTGAGCCAAAATACTTTGGAGCCGTTTGTTGACCTTCATCTTAGAAGCAGGCTGGAATGGAAAACTCAGAGTCAGGGGATTTTAGAGAAATGATTTATATTTGGTGGTCCACCTAGGAGATTGGAAGACGAGAACTGACAGGTTGAAGTAAAGTGAATAGAGGTGGCTAGAGAAGCTGGCAGTCTGAATTTAGGTGAAATGCTATTTACTTTTTATTTTGACACTGGAGAGGCTAGAAAGAGAAGTGAGACCCCAAAGATTTTGTCTGCAGGACTGAGAGTATATGACTTTTAGTGTCCACAGAGAAAAGACTAATATTCAAGGCCCCCTCTTTGCAATGAGGGTGGTCAGCTTAGGGAAGCCTTGGCTGCATTAACTGCCATTAACTGCCTACAGTCAGACCTTAGTTGGGAGTGATCTTTGTGTAATGTCTCTTTGCCGCTCAGGGTTAAGAGGCATTCACTTAGACCAGCATTCCCTTGATGGAGTCTTAGATAAGGCCTGAGCTTGCCTCTATGAGGTTAAGCAAGAGAAAAGCAGTAGCTGGCCAGACAGCTTTTGTTAGCAGGCAGCATCTCTCCCATGATATATCTTAAAAGCCAACTTTTGACTGGAGTCTGCCTGAGGTCTCTTCTCAAGGTCTAAGTTTTAGCTCTAATGTGAGGTTAAAAAAAAAAAAAAAACAGATCACACACTCAGGGATCTAGTATGAGCTGTGCCTGTTTTTAAACTCGCCTTTAGTCTATAACCTAATTTGAATTTATCTGAGAAAATTTGCCAACTTTTATTATCAGTTGCTTTTTGTAGAGGGAAAACTGGATTCGTGTGGCTAGAAAGAGAAGAACAGAAAGCTAGAAAGGAAAGTTTAGTGTTGAGATATGAAAAGAAATAGGAAAACTTTAAGAACAGAGAGTTAGAAGAGGTTTAGAGCTGATGAAAAAAGAGAAAAGACAGGAAAAACTCTTTTATTTGCCCATCACTTGCAAAGGTGAGCCCTCGTAAAATATCGGGGTTGGTAAACCGTTAGGCGGCTATTTTGAGTAATCTAAGGGGTAATTAAGCCATTTTGTAAAAAACAGATAAGCTTGGTAGTATCTAGATAAAGGCTAAATGGTTTTAACACCTCCACCCGAACCTTAAGGGTTAAGATGGAGCTGCTGGTTGGCTGGCATTATTTCCCATTGTCGAAATCTAAAGGAAGAGCGTTTTCAGCTGCTTAATCTTCACCAAAGCACCGCTGGGTCCGCAGGGAAGCGGATCCATGCTAAAAGGTCCGTCAACTCTTTAGCGCTCTCCGTCTGACATGTCCCAACCCATTCGCACATGTGCCTCTTGAGTGCTCGTCAGCCCAAAGAGGGAGTGCTAGGAACTTACACAACGCAACACGATAATGAAAAACTCATCAGCTTTTCAGAACCTCGTGCCTGCGACCTCTATCCGGTGCCATCGGAAGTTGCCAGTGTAAATCCTCTCATGGGACCATGTCCCTAGACGCTTTGTAATAATGGGAAAAAGCCAAAGCCAGGAGTGCGTGTTTGTCTGGGGATGGGGAAGCACTTACCAATTAAATCCACAGGTGTTTGAATATCACCGCACTGAGCAGAAAGAAAGGCGTGGCCTTGTAGTGAACCTCGGGATCAGGTTTTCCTAGCTTTTGTGCTCAGGAGGCAACCTATCCGAGTCATGGCACCAATGTTAGTTCCGCGCATGAAAGCAAGTACACACTAAAAAGGCCACACATGGTGTTTATTTAAGAGAGGAGTTCCAAGCGGGTAAAGAGACAGAAGAGCAGAACAAAAGTCAGGGACAGAGAAAAAAGACCGAGCACGCGCTTACAGCCGCTTTTATGGGAAGGGGTGTGCATGGGTATGCATCATGGGTCCGGGGAGGTGCTTCCAGATCCGGGGAGGTGCTTCCGTATGCAGTGCTGCAGGGTTTATGTAGCCACGCCCAGGGTGCATCCCATTTGAGCTGAGTAGGCTCAGCTACGTGGAATGCCAGGAATCCTTACACCCTGAGTAGATGCTGAATTAATCCACCTTGGGACCTCTTACCCTTTCTGGGGAGCGGATGGGGGCTAAGAAGAAGAGTGACTGACTGGGAGGTGATGGAGGAGGAAGGGAGTTTGAACAAGAGTTTGAAGAACATGGATACAATATGAGACTTTATTCTATAAAAATAAAAAAGTTTAAATACCAGAAATGATGGAGAACCTCATGCAAGCCACGACATTACATTCTACTCACTGACATCCAAAGACCCTTGGACATATTCATAATGCAAAATACATTTACTCCAACATCAAATGTTTTCATAGTCTTTCAGAGTTTCAACAAAGTTTAAAGTTTCAAAGACCAAAGTCTCTTGTGAGACTCAAGACAATCTCTCAAATGTAACCTTCTGTAAAAGCAAAAACCAAATTTCATACTTTGAGCATATAATAGCACTTAATATTATTATTCCAAAGAGGAGATAAATTTGAACTGGATTGATTGTTTCAATTTAATGCTAAAATATGTTATGCGGATGTACATGACAATATTGATGATCTTCAAAATAATTATGATAAAAGAAGCCATACATGTATATATAAATATCTCAACTCCATTTATATGAAACTATATAGACTGTAACCTAATTTGCAGAGACAAAAACTGTATCAGTTGCTATCTAGAAGTAGACAGGGTATGGGAAGAAACTGGAAGAAGGAATGCAAAGTGATATATTGAAACTGTTTCAGTGATGAATATTTCAACTTTCATTTTCTTGATCATTTTATAGGTATGTATATATCAAATATAACCAAATTGTTCTAGCTCAATATTTTTTTAAATGCAGTTTATTGCATATCAATTATATCTGAATAAAAAGTCTTAAAAAAGCAAAATATCCAATACTAGGAACAAATCTTAAAGGTTAATCTTCTGTCACCAATATAATACTGGTATTGACATTAAGATATGACAAATATGGATAACATTTCATTCCATTCAAAATGAGCAGATTATTAATAAATCAAAAAAGAACAATGATTGAAAAAATATAAGTATCTTACCAAAAGAATCATACACACAAACACTATATAGAGATAGATGATAGATAAATTTTAAGAAAGATGAAATGTATCCAAAAGGAACAGTTTCATTAAATAATAATTTATGTAGTCATTATACTTAAAATTGCAGAATTGGTCTCTTTTTGAAGTAATTAATTCTAAAAATATAGTTCATTCTGATGTCATCAGGCTTAGTGGCAAGGGCTGTTGTAATCTGAACCATCTTGTCAGCCCAAAGTTTTCATCTAAATGAAGAATTAAAGCATTTCTGTGAACAAAAAATATATAGTTCACCGTACATGATATGAAAGAATAGACATGAAGAGTGGGAACTAGAGTTTTAAGAGAAGATGGTTCATAGGAAAGTAAAAGGAAAAAATGGGTGTATGTGGGATTAAACAAAACTAAGAAAAATGATGTAGAAAGAAGCTTTATAGAACATAACTACTTTGAAAGTTAAATATATATGGATTTTGAACAGAGATGCACTGGATGGTTGAACAAGGATCAGAAGACACAGGATCTTAAATAAAAATCTCAGTGTAAAGCACTAGTTACCTTCTCCTGTATATGGGTCAAACAGTCATCAGAGTCACCCAAAATAATACAGGCTTTTGTCATTGCACTTGGCTGTTCACCATAACTATATGGTGGCTGTCTTAGGGTTTCTATTGCTGTGAAGAGACACATTAACCAAGGCAATGTTGTAGAAGGTTCTGACCCAGACTTTCTGGGGCTAGCCTCAAGGTTTGGACCCACAGACCCAGTTTTGCAGTCTCACAGAGTCACAGAATCACACAAATGCTTACATTAATTTCATGCTGATTAACCTAGGACCCAGGCATATAATTTGCTAACTCCTTCATCTCAACTCAACCCATCTTGTTCAGTTGCTCAGCACGATCTTTTCTCATAGCAGCCTTTCAACTTCTTTCCTCTGTGTCTGCTGCCTTCTCATTGTGTCTGTAGTGGCTCTCTCTGAGAGTTTTCTTAGCCTGGTAGCCCCTCCCATACTTACTGTTTGCCTTTAGCCAGTCAGCTTTTATTAAGTCTATAGGAAAGACAAATATTTACATTACCAGCATAATCCCTCTACAATTCCCCTATTTCTCTTTTTAAAACAAGATGAACCCCAAATCTAATATTTTCCCCAGTACCTATAACAACTTATAACCAACATTGTAAACAAACACAAACATTCATAATCCATTTTTGGGAATGCTACTTCCTGCTGAAAGGGGGCAATGGCAATCCCATGGGGATCCGAAGAAAATTTAGGATTATGAATAAGTCTTTAGTGGAGTAGTCTGCAAGACTGGGTCATCTCAGCCAGTCTTCTTGAAGTTGTTTTGAATGCAGAACTCAGAGGAAGCTGCAAACAGAGATGCTCTGAAATTCTGAATCATTTAGCACATGCTTTTCCATTGACAATTTTTCAGGGGGTCTTCCTCTATCAAACTTTATTTTCTTTAACTGGGAATAAATCTAGTTTCTCATTTTCTGTAAAGATAAAAAGAAAACCTCTTCTGCAAAACAGCATATCTTTGGATTTCAATTTTAATGTCAATTCATTTATCAAATATATAGGTTGAATCAATACAACAGCACTTATATTCAAATGACTTTTAGCAGCTTTAACTACTTCCTTTATAGTCAAAAGACTTAAAGACAAGACAATAACATACAGTAACCAGACATTCTTTGTATTTTCCATTTTTACATGGCTTATTACTATTTCTTTGTACTCTATTTCTTTTTTTAAAGGACTTTCTCTATCCTTTTTTTTTTTAAATTTTCTCTTTCAAGCCTATGTACATTTTAAACATACCCCACACAATTTACAGGTTTTTTTAAAATCTGTCTCTACTGTATATCTCTTTTTCAGTTTCTGATTACCTTTTGCTTGGCTAAGATGGCTGACTCACCTAGCTGTCTCTATTTCTTTCTGTTTCTACACACCTTTAATCTGCCAAGGTTTGATTTAAGGATTAAAAACTTCACTAGGGTATCTGACTTCACCCAGCTCCCTTTATCACTTTCTGTTATTGTTCACACCTTTAATCTTCCACCCAGTTTCCTCTATTCCTTTGTTTCTGTCAATACTTTTAATCTGTCAAGGCATGGTTTAAGGATTAAAGGTGTCACTAGGGTGGCTGGCTGGCTCCACCCAGTTCTAGTCTAGCAGAAGTTTGATTTTTAGCTGAGGTATGGCTAGGACCCACAATTACCACTCTGGTAATATAACCACCAAGTAATACACTGCCCTCTGCTGCTCATTAATTTCATTTAAGTATTTGGCAGCAAAGCCTCTTAAAAGACTCACGAGTGTTTTGACTCTAAGCCTGAATCAGGAAAAAGTCATGCCTCTGCTTGTCTCCAGCAAACAGAGCTGATCCAAGAAAATGCTGCTGCTACTAAGAATCTACCTTTGACTCTGTTCCCTTTTTGCCTATGAGAACAAAAACCTTAAATCCACAATATGCAGCTTGTTTCTTATACTGAGTCTTTTGTGAGACTTTGGGAACCAGCCTTGGTTTAAGCTGCCCACCTTGGACCCGTCATTTTAAATTTCAAATCCGAACACGAAGGCAGCTCTGTACTATGACCCACTTCAGAGATACAATTTAAAGCCTCTTTTGGCTCCATTTCTGTGCTCTGGAACCCTATTTAAGCTTTCTCAGGTTTTATGTGGATGTCAGTAATCCATGTTGGGCGCCATGGGGTTGGTGGTTTTTGGTCTTTCAGTGGGTTATGGATGATTGTCATTGTTTAGGGTAATTGGCTAAAAATTGTTATTGGTTATGATTAGAAAAAAGCTAAACAAGAGAGATTAGACTTAGGGTTCTTGTTAAAAGAAATGGGATACAGATATAATAGGATAAAAGGGTAGATTATTGAATCTATTTTTTTAAAAAAGAAATTACTAGCTTTAAATATTTTACATTGAATTTGATTTTTTGTATATTGTATACAAATTGTGTATATTGATATAAGGTTGAGATTAATTTTGTCACTGTATATATATTCTTGTTTGTTCAAAGTATTATACAGTTCATCTAACAATGTAATAGAAATTGCTAGTCCAGGAAAGTTATTATTACCAACTAATTAGGATATAAAGAAATGCAAGTTAGTAGTTAGACATTACAATCAAGCTTACAGTCATATTTGATATGTTTTCAAGATGAGATATATTTTCGAAGGACAGGTCTTCTTTAAGCACTTCAGAGATCCATAAAATACGGCATTTAAGAAATTTCAGAGGTGCTGTCTGTGGAGCGTGTCCCCACACACTCTGTAGCAGACAGAAATGAACTTTGACTGCCAGGGTCCCCCCAGCTGCTGCTGAGGGAGTTTACATGGCCACCTACCTCCAACTGATCAAACAGAGAAGGACTGAGGACTTTGAAAGACAGACTCAGACCCCGCCCAAAGGTGAGGCAGGTTCAGCAGGCCCCAGTGCCTGAATCCCTGCCAGTGAAAATTGTGTTCCCTCGGGTTCTGGTTCCATGACCAGGTGCTATCTGTGGTGCGTGTCCCTACACACTCTGTAGCAGACAGAGATAAACTTTGGCTGTCAGGGTCCCCCCAGCTGATGCTAAGGGAACTCAAATGGCCACCCCACCACCAACTGCTCAAACAGAGAAGGACTGAAGACTTGAAATTCAGTCCCCTGCAGAGAGCAGATGTAGAGATTGAGCAGACCATTTGTTTGGAATTGACAGGAGACACAAGCCAGCATGCAACAACTGACCAGGAGCTACCTAATCATGAACCACTGAAGCCATGGGCAGATGCCAGTGCAAAAACATATATAATAATATAATGAACAACAAGATAACTCCAGAAGGAAGTGGCGGTCCTACAACTACAAGACTTGAACTGAGCAATGAAGAGGAAATAGAAGGAAGCAACACCAAAAATACCTTTATGATGATCATTGAAGCTCTCAAAGAAGATATGAAAAATTGCCTTAAAGAAATAGAAGAAAACACAAACAAAAAAATTGGAAGAGATGAACAAATTGATGAAAGAAAACCAAGAAAAAGTAAACCAAAAAATGAAAGAAACATGCCAGGAACTAAAAACTGAAATAGAAGCAATAAAAAAGGCACAAATTGAGGCAAAGATGGAAATAGAAAACATGAAGAAAAAAGCTGGAACCACAGATACAAGCATAACCAACAGAATTCAAGAGATGGAAGATAGAATCTCTGAAGTAGAAGACTCAGTAGCTCAAATAGATATATTAGTCAAAGAATATAGTAAAACTAAAAAAGCCATAACTCAAAATGTTCAGGAAATCTGGGACACCATGAAAAGACCTAACTTGAGAATAATAGGAATAGAAGAAGGAGAAGAATACCAGTTCAAAGACACAGATAATATTTTCAATAAAATCATAGAAGAAAACTTCCCTAACCTGAAGAAGGAAATGCCTATAAAGATACAAGAAGCTTACAGAACACCAAATAGATATGTCCCCCCAAAAAAGTCAGCATGCCACATTGTAATCAAACCACAAAACATACAGAACAAAGAAAAATTTTTAAGAGCTGCAAAAGAAAAGGGCCAACTTACATATAAAGGCAGACCCATCAGAATAACACCTGACTATTTAATAGAAATGATGAAAGCTAGAAGGGCTAGGTCAGAAGTTATACAGACACTAAAAGTGCATGGCTCCCAAACTAGAATACTATACCCTGCAAAATTATCAGTCACCATAGATGGAGTAAACAAGATATTTCATGACAAAGTCAGACTGAAACAATATTTATCTACCAATCCAGCGCTACAGAGAGTATTAGAGGGCAAACTCCAACCTAAGGACCCCAGATACACCCATGAAACCACAAACAATCAATAACCCCACAGAAGAATACTCCAGAGAAAGGAAATAAAAACAAGTTACCACCAAAAATGGCAGGAAATAGCAATCAGTGGTCACTAATATCCCTTAGTACCAATGGCCTCAACTCGCCTATAAAACATCACACACTAACAAGATGGATACAGCAACAGGAACCATTCTTCTGTTGCCTACAAGAAACACACCTCAGCAGAGTCGCAGCAGCGCACTCGGGAGCAGGGGCAGATAAACTCTGCCAGTCACCACACCCACAGCTCCTGCTGAGGGAATTTGCATGGCTACCCACCACCACCTAGAACTGAGCAAACCAACAACTACAGGGGTCTCCTGAAGGACAGACTCAGACCCCACTCAGAGGTGAGGAGTGCTCACCAGGCCCAAGGGCCTATATCCCAGCCTGGGAGGGAGATTTGAGCTCCCATAGAGTTCGATTTCGCTTCCAGGACCAAGTGCTGTCTGCAGAGTCCCAGTGCACTCTGGAGCAGGGGCAGATAAATTCTGCCAGTCACCATACCCACAGCTCCTGCTGAGGGAATTTGCATGGCTACCCTCCGCCATAGCGAACCGAGCAAACAGACAACTACAGGGGTCCCTGAAGGGTAGATTCAGACCCTGCCCAGAGAGGTGACAGGAGGCACACAAGCCCGAGTGCCACGACTGACCAGGAACCATCCAATCGTGAACCACTGAAGCCATGGGCAAACATCAGTGCAAAAAATTACATAATAATACAAAGAACAACATGGTAACTCCAGAAGAGAGTGGCGATCTTACAAATATAAGACCTGAACTGAGCAATGAAGAGGAAACAGAAGGAAGCAACACCAAAAATTCCTTTTTGATGATCATCGAAGCTCTAAAAGAAGATATGAAAAAAAGCCTTAAAGAAATAGAAGAAAATACAAACAAAAAGTTGGAAGAGATGAACAAATTGATGAAAGAAACATGCCAGGAACTAAAAGCTGAAATAGAAGCAATAAAAAAGGCACAAATTGAGGCAAAGATGGAAATAGAAAACCTGAAGAAAAAAGCTGGAACCACAGATACAAGCATAACAAACAGAGTACAAGAGATGGAAGATAGAATCTCTGAAGTGGAAGACTCAGTAGCTCAAATAGATATATCAGTCAAAGAATATAGTAAAATTAAAAAAGCCATAACTCAAAATGTTCAGGAAATCTGGGACACCATGAAAAGACCTAACTTGAGAATAATAGGAATAGAAGAAGGAGAAGAATACCAGTTCAAAGACACAGATAATATTTTCAATAAAATCATAGAAGAAAACTTCCCTAACCTGAAGAAGAAAATGCCTATAAAGATACAAGAAGCTTACAGAACACCAAATAGATATGATCCCAAAAAAAAGTCAGCGCGCCACATTATAATCAAGACACAAAACATAAAGAACAAAGAAAAATTTTTAAGAGCTGCAAAAGAAAAGGGCCAACTCACATATAAAGGCAGACCCATCAGAATGACGCCAGACTATTCAATGGAAACGATGAAAGCTAGAAGGGCTTAGTCAGAAGTTATACAGAAGCTGAAACAGCATGGCTGCCAAACTAGAATACTATACCCTGCAAAATTATCAATTACCATAGATGGAGTAAACAAGGTATTTCAGGACAAAGTCAGACTGAAAGAATATCTATAAACCAATCCAGCACTACAGAGAGTATTAGAGGGAAAACTCCAACATAAGAACCCCAGATATACCCACGAAATCACAAACAACCAATAAACAACCAATAGAATACACTAGAGAAAGGAAATACAAACAAGTTGCCAACAAAAATGGCAGGAAATATGAATCAATGGTCACTAATTTCCCTTAATATCAATGGACTCAACTCTTCTATAAAACTTCACACACTAACAAGATGGATACAACAGAAGCCATCCTTCTGTTGCCTACAAGAAACACACCTCAACTGCAAAGACAAACACAGGCTTAGATTAAGGGTTGGGAAAAGATTTTCCAGTCAAATGGTCCTAAGAAACAAGCAGGGGTTGCCGTCCTAATATCTAACAAAGTAGACTTTAAGCTAAAAGCAATTAAAAGGGACCAAGATGGTCACTACTTATTCATCACAGGAAAAATTGGTCAAGAGGATATTTCAATCTTAAATATTTATGCCCCTAATATAGGGGCACCTACTTATGTAAAAGAAACACTGCTAAAGCTTGAATCCCACATCAATTCTCACACCCTAATAGAGGGAGACTTCAATACCCCACTTTCAACCCTGGATAGATCAACCAGACAGAGCCTCAACAGAGAAATAAGGAGTCTAAAAGAGGTTATGATGCAAATGGATTTCATAAATATCTACAGAACCTTCCACCCAAAGGCAAAGGAATATACATATTTCTCAGCTCCTCATGGAACTTTCTCCAAAATTGACCACATAATTGGTCATAAAGCAAATATCAACAGAATTGGTCATAAAGCAAATATCAACAGATACAAAAAAATGGAAATAATCCCTTGTAACATATCAGACCACCAGGGCCTAAAGTTAGAGTTCAACAACATCAAAACCCAAAGGAAGCCTACCAACTCATGGAAACTAAACATCACTCAGCTGAACCATCTCTGGGTCAAGGAAGAAATTAAGAAAGAAATCAAAGCCTTCCTAGAATTTAATGAAAATGAATCTACAAAATATCCAAACTTGTGGGACACAATGAAAGCAGTCTTAAGAGGAAAATTAATAGCGCTAGATGCCTATATGAAAATCCTAGAGAAATCCCACACTAAATACCTAACAGCGCAGCTGAAAGCCTCAGAGCAATTAGAAGCGAACTCACCCAGAAGGAGTAGATAGCAGGAAATAGTCAAACTTAGAGCTGAAATCAATACAATTGAAACAAAAAGAACAATACAAAGAATCAACGAATCTAAGAGTTGGTTCTTTGAGACAGTTAACAAGATAGATAAGCCCTTAGCCAAACTAACCAAAAAACAGAGAGAGAGTGTCCAAATCAATAAAATCAGAAATGAAAAGGAGGACATAACAACAGACCCCCAGGAAATACAGAGAATTATCAGATCATATTTTGAAAATCTATATTCCACAAAAATGGAAAACCTAGAAGAAATGGACAGCTTTCTGGACAGGTACCATCTACCAAAACTAAATGAAGATCCGATTAATTACCTAAACAGGCCTATAAACCTTAAGGAAATTGAAGTTGTCATTAAAAACCTTCCCAAAAATAAAAGCCCTAGTCCAGATGGTTTCAGTGCCGAATTCTATCAGACATTCAAAGAAGAATTACTACCGTTACTCCTCAAACTATTTCACACAGT
>PVIH01004044.1:102662-148098 GCA_004025045.1 Sigmodon hispidus | reverse complement strand
GCCTGCCAGGTTTTTCTCTAACCTCTTCCCTTTTTCAGTGATTTTCTATTAAGAGGAAAATAGCAGTTTTTATATGCAGACTGTCTCATCTGTTTTCAGTCATTGTCATTTTCTTCAGTTTATGTCATATAAATGTCTTCATGGCATGAATGAAAGGCATTTTAGACCTGTGCTCCAAGCAGGTGAGCAGAGCCGTGCATAGTTTATATCCCAGCACTCTCTCTGGCCTGCTCTCTCCTGCCATGTCTTCGAGACAAGTGAGGAGACAGTGGTGTGGAGGAAGCAAAGCAGCTGCTAGTTCTGTGCTTTCTTTTTGCTGCAGAAGAAAGTGCTTGATTGATGACGAGGCAGGGACTTATGTTTAATTCAGGCCAAAAATCAATAGTACTAATAAAATAGAACTTATAAAGTACAGAAAAGATACTTGCTCATTTCAGCTCTTCACTCTTGCATGTCTGTGAATGGTTGGGGGTTCTTTGTGTGAAGTTCCTACTAAGAAAAGTGTTGATGACTTTATAGACTGTACCTGTGCAATCCTTTCTTTGGGTTATTTGAACATTAACTTGATTGGAGAAAGCTTCTTTAAAAACAACAACAACAACAACAAAAAAACAAAAGCATTTCCAAGCATTCACTCTGTGAACAATTTGTGAGTTAAGGGTGCCACTTAGGGCCAGCTGATATCTGATGGCAATGTGTGCTGGAAGGTCTTGCAGCCACGATTCTATATTCCTCTTCAGTTTTTCCACCCAAATCTAAACATACACTTTTGCTAATAAATGCTATCTCACTAAAAAGTAACTTGTACCTGTAGAAATGTATTTTGAAAACACATTTTACACTTCAACTTTGTAGCCATTTAAACTAACTATTTTTCAATAAAGCACTATTGTTTAGATATTAAATGAGCAGTCTTGGTTTTATTTGAATAAAGTGTGAGGTCCACTGGGAAGATTCATGTCCCCAATGTCAGCTGTGTATCAGAATAGGGAGTTACTTGTATTAATAGCATGAGTGCCGCATATGTTTTCATCAGAGATAACAGGAGATACTCCAGAAGTGGTACAGCTGGGACAGAACTGTGTACAGTTATCAAATTACCTACAGATTATTTGGTAAAAATGGACACTAAAACTTCATGGGTAAGTTTGCTAATTAGAAAATTAAGCAACAACTATTAACTATAGTGGGAAATAAAAGTGATCCAGAGGGCCAGGCAGTGGTAACTCATGCATTTTATCCCAGCACTTGGGAGACAGAGACAGGTGAATCTTTGAGTTTGAGTCCAGCCTGGACTACAGAGTGAGTTCCAGGACAGGCTCCAAAGCTACAGAGAAACCCTGTCTCAAAACAAAACAAAAGGTAATTCTAATGTATTTCTAATTCTCAACATAAGAGGTAAGTTAGAAATGCTTTTTAATTTTTTAAATGTTATTGGTTGGGAGTATTTGAGACAGTCTCCCTTTGTATTGCCTATCCTGGAACTCCCTATGTAGATCAAGCTAGTCTTCAGCTCACAGAAATCCATTTGCCTCTGCCTCCAGAGTGCTAAGATTAAAGGCTTAGTTTTGCCCGTGTTCATGTGTCTGTGCCATGTGCATGCCTAGTGCCCAAGGAGGCTAGAATAGAAGAGGATGTCAGATTCCCTGAAACTGGAGTTACAGACAGCTGTGAGCAGCCATGTGGGTGCCAGAATCGAATTTGGATGCTCTTAAATACTAAACTATCTCTCCAACCCAGAGAAGCAACTTTCAAAACCAGAATTTTAGATCTGTGAGATGGGTCAGTGCCTGAGTACTCAACACTCAACCTGATCGAACTTGAGTTTGATTCTGAGACTCACAAGCTGGAAGGGCACACAAAAGTAAACGTTCAAAAAATAAGATAAAATAATAAGTAATAAACCACATTACCCTAAACTTTATCCTAATCTGGGTGGATGATCTACTTGGCCTCATGCCCATTTGGGCAGCTAGACCACTGGGTTGACCATCCCAGTACCATCTGGGCCCCTCTTCCTTTTGTTTTCTGAGCAGCACACTGACCCCAGGTCACTAGGTTGTTCATGTCTAACCTCATTCTTGCCCAGTCCAGCCACTTTTCTTAATGATTGACAGCACATTCTGGCAGTGGCTGGTTAGGGGGAAAGGCTAGAGTGGTGGAGGAATTTGGGAGGCCTCCCCACATTGCTGCACCCAGTCTGCCTGTACACCTAGGTTTCCTTGAAGCAGAGGTCCTCGCACCTTGTCTTATGTACGTCTTTCCAAAGGCCAGTGCTTTGTATGAATTGTTTGGGGCTCTGCCCAAATCGTTCCTGGACTTACTCAGCCTGGAAGGTGGTTGAGAGGGCTGACTCCCTGCAGGGCCATTCAGTTAAGCAATGGAAGAAGAAAGCTAGGGTGCTGCAAGTCGCGGGAGTGGAGGATTCATTCCCAGAAAGCCTCAAAATTCGAGGAGAACGAAGGCTTCCAGGCAGGGCTCTTCCTTGGCGTAGCCTACCTCTAGTACAAAAGCAACCTTTAGTAACATCTGGTATCACAGACTACGGTTCCACTATTCCCCAGGTGGGCCACGACAAGAAGGAGGCTGGCAGTCAGGGGCATGACCAAGGTATGAATGCCAGGACAGTCCTGCGACTTGAGGGTAGTCCCGGGCCCCACCCAGCACCTGACCTGCCCTGCTTCCCAAAAGCAGGCTGTAGGCTGAGACCCGCCCCTATGCCAAAGCCCCGCCCAAGGCTTACGTAGGGCCCACTCGGGTTCCAGAGTCCAGTCCAGGGGTGTGTCCTCACGTTGTTCCGAAGCGGAGTCCAAGACCGAATCCTCGCGGCTTTCCTAAATCCCACCCAGCTCAGAGTCTTGTGTCCCAAAACCCCTCCCAGGACCGAAGACCCGCCCAGCGTGCTGAAGCCCCCTTCCACCCGCGGGGGAAGCACACAGCTTTGCCTTTGACATTACGCTTCTCTCTCGCCCCGCCCTCCCCGCTTGATCACCAATCAGAACTCGGCAGGCGCGGGTCAGGGAGGACTCGCCCCGGGTCCAATCGGTGGTGCGTCCGCGGGGGGGCGGGGCTGCGGCGGACGCGCGGCGGGGGCGGGGAAGCAGCTAGCTGTCGGGATCGGGCGGCGCGGGCGCAGGACGTGGAGGAGGCCTGGCTGGCGGCGGCGCAGGCCGGTGTGGCACGGTGAGGACGCGGCCGGCGGCCGTGGGCGGGGGCGGGGGAGAGTCGCACAGGGCCGGTGGGTCGAGCTTGGGCTTCCTTCGTTAGCCGAACCTCAGCGGAACCTGAGCCGGACCAGGCCTGAGGCTGGCCGTCCACCGGAGAAAGTCCACGCCCGGCTGTGAGGCCTTCGCGAGGCGCTCCAGCTCCTTACCGAGTCCGGTGTGACAACACGTCTGTGAACGGCCTGTCCGTGGAGGGCGAAGGGAGGACAGTCTTGGGTCGAGAGTGGATGTCCGCTGAGCACAGGAGTGTGTCTTGTGTAAATGGGCAGTCTGGGGAGGGCTGAGAGCTGCAGGGTTTCGCTGTCAGCAGAGTACCCAGGGCAGAAACATCACACGTGGAGACCAGCTGTCGAGGAAGGGAAATGATCCAGAGTCTGGGCATCACTTGTGGACCCTAAGTGTCCCGTGGAGGGTTAAAGGCCCCCAGAATGTCCTTCTAAAGATCACCCCCACCCCCAGTCCAGTGCTCAACAAAGCAAGAGCCTTGGGAAGCTGCTCCAAGAGCCACAAATGAAAGCCCAGAAGGGCACTGGCCACTCCCTGTTTTTTCTACTCAGCCTTTCCTTCAAAACTGAAAATCAGATATTAATGTTCTTTCTCTACTAGGATCTAGAATGAGTACCGGCCCATTGCATTTTACTCACCGTAGATTATAAAAAAAAAAAAAACACCTTTGCCTTGTATACGCGTGGCAGTGATTTCTCGAGATCTTTCGTGTCCCAGTAATGGTGGTGAAAAATAGAAATTAAAGCAAGGCATTCATCGGGGAAATAATGTTGATACACAGTGTTGAGAAAGAATAGAAAGACTTAAAATTCCAGGCAGAAGCTTTAAAGGGTGGCTTTTCTTGGTAGCTTTGTTTTGTTTCCATGAGGGGTTTGGGCCACTGAAAAGTTTGGTGATTAGTGGGTACCACTGGATTTGAGTTGGTCTTGTGGAGACAGTATTATAATTGGCACTGTAGATTTTCTCAGCGTTAGATGAAAGAGGTCGGTTGTTTGAAATGGGGAGGTGTGAAAGAACCTTTACTTGTAGGCTACATGAAGGGTTTGTGAATTTCGGAACACAGAAAGTCATTTGGGGAGCACTTTACCACTGTTACTTTGTCAGCTCAAAAGTCTTCCAAGGAGACATGCCCAACTTGTCCAGCCTTTCCACACCCCCACCTTCCCACCCCCCACAGTTTTTATTGAGACAAGTTTCTTAGCCCAGGCTGGCCTCCAGCTCACCACCCTCTTACCTCAGCCTTCTAAGTGCTGAGAGTACAGGTGTGCATCATACTTTCCTATGCACAACTCGCTTCTAAAGCACAGGAAGAAGTTATCTGGAGGGTTTAGGGTGACATTCTGGGATATATGCAAAACCAATCATTGCCCCTGCATCTCTAAGACCTTGCTTTGCTACATTTTATGGATGCTAACAGTGAGTTAGGTTCCTTCCTACAAATTCCTTTACCAAAGAGGAAGTTACTATGTATATTCCTCATTTATCCCTGCCCTGGGGTCCTTATCCATAAAGTGGGCTTAAAGTGAACTTTCCTCATAGGGTTGTTGTGAGGACTAAGAAAAAACTGTAGTTATGATGCCTTGCATTAAATAAGACTTCATGAATTTCAGTAATTGTTACTGTCAAATTAAAAAAAAAAAAAAAAAACCTCGGGTAAACCATTTGGCACAGGCTAACCCTGAGTTTCTGACAGATGAGTGGGTAGAGAGTTAGACAGTGCTGCCACAGTTACCCTTCTTAGAGAGAAGGATCTGAACTGGATTGCCTAAGTAGAGATTAATGCATGAGAATTAATCTGTCTGTCTGTCTGTCTGTCTGTCTGTCTGTCAGTTTCCCTCTTTGCAAACAGTCCTGCTTCTAGTCACATGCACACCTGTAGTCGGACGTTAACAGATTTCTCTAAATTCTGCCTACCACTTCAGTTACGTTCAGATTTTCCTTTTCCCCGTTCTCCCACCTGATTCCCCTTTTCCCTTCATGAATTTTGTATACGCCATACAGTGCTAGGCGTGCAGCCAGAACATATTGAAAAGTTGGGTGACGTTAGCCTGTTCTCTGAGGTCGGTAGATGTGGAGTGTCACTTGGCTCTCGTGTGTCTGGCAGTGTGAGAGTTTAACTTTATCAGTGAGAGTTGGAAACTTGAGGATCTCATAGAAATTAGTATGATAACTTCAGTGATATAATTTTCTTGGGAGTGTTTATGTTGGAGAGGATCGTGGTCTTCTATTTTTGGAAAGCAACTACCAGTATGTGATATTTTGATTTTTGAAAGCCCACTTTAAAAAAATAATCAGATAAGCAAACATAGTCAGGTGGTTAAGTCAGTACTCTGGGCCAGTAAACATTCTTTGGCAAGCTCATTCCTGTTCCCCCTCAAATCATAATTTAAACCATTTTGATCCTGGGAAATATACTTCAAATATACCTTTAACCTTAATGATGAAATTGTGTGCACACAAAAATTCAAATGTAAAAAATGCATGAGGTGATGGACAGAATCAGGAAGGCAGAATGACTTAAGTGATTTTGTTTTAGTCTTATAGGATTATTTCCCACTAAACAAATACTAAGGTGCTTTAGTTTATTGATTACTTAAAACAAAAACCCTGAGGGTGGTTAGATGGCTGAACAGGTAAAGCTGCTTGCCTCCAAGCCTTGTGGCCTGCATGAGAACCAGGGTTCACATGGTTGAAGGAGAGAAAAGATTCCCAGAAGCCTGCTCTGACCTCTTTATATGAACAGTGTCAGATATGTGCACACACATACACGTGTAAATGTAATTAAAAAAACAAAGGCACTGAACAACAGGATACAATGGGAAGACCTGCTTTGGCTCATTTCACCTCCCTAGTCCATCCTGATCACATCCCAAAATAAGTTTGGTAATGTCCTGGTACAGCTCAAAACCTGCTTCCGTATGGACTTCCATGTCGGTGACCTGCTGGAGCCCTAACAGCCCAGGAACAGGCAGCTTCCTCTGCTCTCCTCTCTTGTCTTGAACTGGCTGTGCTCTGCCTTCCCCTAACCCTGTTCAGACTTGGGTAATGTGTCCACCCCACCTGAGTGCGACAGAGTCTAGCCATATCCTGAAACAGATAGGTAGATCAGGCTGGCCTTGAACTCATCGAAATCTGTCTACCTCTTTCTCAGAAATGCTGGGAGTAAAGGCAAGCACCACTGTGCTCTACCTGTCCTCTTGCTTCCTGTGAGACTCTCCCCACCCCGTTGAGCCTGAGCATCCACTGCTCTAATGATTTTTTTTTCTAGCTGTGGCTGCGGTGGACAAGTGGTGTTGAGTGCTTACCTGGTTGTTTCCCTTTCTCGGTTAAGCTCCTTTGTGTGGGCACTGTAGAATCAGGGTGGAGTTAGAGCCATCTGCAGAGGTGAGGAATTGCCAAGTCATTCTTCTCTATGAGCTGCAGTTCCTTGAGCTATAGTTTCGAAACACTGCCACCTGTTACAGGTAGTTGTGAGCAGTAAATGACAGTGTAAAGCAAAGGGCTTGATCTGGGCCTCCTGGCAGTGGTTGTCACTTAGGACATGGTAGCGACTGTCATGTGCATGAGGACTGATGAGTCTTTTGGGTTAGAATTTCCCCCCTCCTCCTGTCAAGTTCCCCACTGCCACCCTCACTTTATCTAACACGCTTACCACCATCTAATATTCTCACTGCATGGTAGGGATTTTTCTCCTTTAGAAGGACCTATATCTCTAAACAGTTAGAGTTTCTATATTATCAGAATAAGTGATCAATTAAGTTTGAAATACAAATAATAATAAATCTACAATACAATAATAAAGTTTTGCATGGTGGGGGGAGTCTAATGCTAGGCTTTGTGGAATCTGAAGCATATATAATTAGAAAAGGGTAGGCAGTTCACATCAGCCTATAATTCCATCTCCAGAAGATCAGACACCTTTGGTCTCTCTGGGCACCTGCAGTTAAAATGAGAGCGCTCGCGCTCTCTCTCGCGCTCTCTCTCTCTCTCTCTCTCTCTCTCTCACACACACACACACACACACACACACACACACACACACACACACAAAATAATAAATATAAATATCTTTTAAAGAAATAAGATCATAAATAAAAGTTAATTCAATAAATAAACATTGGTTTATTATAAGAAAAAATAAGGAGCTGGGAATGGAGCTGATAAAGAGTGAGTACTTTCCTAGCATACACAAAGCCCTGAGTTTGATCCTTAGTGCCACATAAAGCTGACATGGTGGTACATCCCAGCAATCTCAGCAGAGGGTGGTGGAGACAGGAAAACCAGAAGTTCAGCCTGAGTATATGAGACCCTGTTTGGAAAGAAGGAAGGAAGCATTTATTACCTGACATATAATCTCTTTTTTCTTAGCTTTCTATTTTTAATTTCCTTTTCATGAAAGTGTGAAAATAGAATTCTTCCATTCCTCTAGAATAGTAAATTTTTTTGGTAAGATACATAATTTTTGATTTCACTTTATAGGCATATTTTATAATAGTGCACAAACAGCTTTGTGTTCCAGAGGTAAAGGGAAGGGAGATGGAAAGACTTTTATTTGTTTTGCACAATTGTATTTAATAAGAAAGAAAAATATTCATCTAAGGCATATTTACAATGTAGTTCTGTATTATTGACCTGCTTTTCTGAAAGGTAAGGACTTGTACTTTGTCTTCAGAGAACTGAACTATGCCTAGAGTTTAACACGTCTGTGGAACATTTCCTCACAGAAGAGCTTCTGGCTCCTTGTATTTCAGTCTTGTTTCTTTTCCATTTTCCACGAACCTTCCATGCTAGATGCCAGGGGACCCATTTGTGTTGGTCACCTAGAGCCACACAGGGTGTTGTCAGCATTCTAGGAGCTCATCTCATTTTAATGTATATAAAATTAACTCCAGGAAACTTAAATGAACGTCTACCGTAATGGGTCCTTATCTGGCTCCCAGAAATGCCAACTACTCCTCCAAGTTGCCTTCTCATAGGAGAAAATGGCACAGACAGAATTATACCAGAAAGATCCAACAATCACACGTGATTTCAACTAGAATAATTTTCTGGTAAATTTTACAGAAACATATGACCATAAGAATACTTTTTTGGGACCTTACCAGTGCCTTGGAACCAATGCCCATGTGAGGACCTAGAAATCTAAGCCAGACTAGTTGTTGTTTATTTTTTTAATAAATTTGACTTTGATTGGGGCTGTTTTATACTCCATGCTTGATGCCAAATAAACCAGTATTGTGTGGAGTGAAGGTCTTGAGTGTATTTTCTTTGGCTAGTGGGAACTTCTTTGGGAAGGAGGAAGTGATATTGGAAATGAACTTAAAGATTTTAGTAAATATTTTGTCTATTTTATTTTTTTTTTAGAGTTTTTTTTTAAACTTTATTTATTTATTTTATTTATTTGCCTTGGTGTTTTCCTGGAACTGGAACTACAGACAGTTGTTAGCTGCCATGTGGGTGCTGGGAATCGAACCCGGGTCCTCTGAAAGAGCAGACGGCGCTCTTAACCACTGAGCCATCTCTCCAGCCCCTTGTCTATTTTATTAAGGTGACAGTTCCTTTAGTACTAGCTAATATGGAGAGCAGATCACAATAATTAATTAATTATTAAATTAATTCTAGTGTTAAAAGTTTTAGTTATTTGTTAAGTGTCTTTTGGTTTTTTGAGACTAGTTTTTTCTGTAGTCCTGGTTGTCCTGGAACTCACTCTGTAGCCCAGGCTGGCCTTGAACTCAAGGATCCACCTTCCTCTGTCTCCCAAGTGCTGCAGTTAAAGACAAGCACCACCATATGCAACTAAAAGTATTACTAAATGAACTGTTTTAGAAAAACAGAACAAAAGCAACTGTGACTCTTAAGACAAGACAGTATTCTTGCCTCCTCTGGAAGGTTGGCAGCTGTCAGTAAAAATGTAAAGCAGGCCATTACAGATGTCTTCAGGAAGCTGTGTGATTTCAAAGAAAATATATATACATTACTGTAAACAGCTGGGAAAGAATTTCTTTTTTTTTAATCATACAAAATATTTATTTTTTTATTTAAAAAAAGTCATTTTTTTATCCATGTATCCCCTTGTTTAGGCTCCCTTCTCCCTCCTGCCCCTCCCAGTCACTCACTCTTCTGTCCATCACTTTATCTTCTCCCCAGCAAGGGCAGGAGGTCCCAAAGTCCCAAGGTGGCTTAGTTCAGCATCCACTCCAGGTAGATCTGCTTTCCTCACCCACACATCAAGACTGAATCAGGTGTTTCTCTGGAGGGAATGAGCTCCAAGGTGTTTCAGATCCCAAGCTGTTCAGTGGCTGTGGTTTGAGGCTTGGACATGCTTTGCTTTTTGCTCTTTTGTTTAGAGTCCACTAATGAGTGAGTACATCCCCTGCTTATCTTTATGAGTTTGTGAGAGCTCGCTCAGGAGGATATTCTCTAAATCCATTCATTTGCCTGCAAATTTTAGGATATCATTTTTTCTCACTGCTGAGTAGTACTCCATTGTGTAAATGTACCATAGTTTGTTAATCCACTCTCCAGTTGAGGGTCATCTAGGTTGTTTCCAGGTTCTTGCTATTAGGAATAATGCTGCTATGAACATAGTTGAGCTAATGCCTTTGGAGTGCTAATGTGCATCTTTAGGGTATATGCCCAGTAGTGATTTTGTTGGATCTTTGCAAAGATTGATTCCCAGTTTTCTGAGAAATCACCATACTGCATTCCAGAGTGGTTGAACCAGCTTACACTCCCAACCAACAATGGAGGAGTGTTCCCCTTGCTCCACCATCTCTCCAGAATAGGCTGTCTTCTGTGTCTTGTATCTTAGCCAATCTGACAGGTGTCAGGTGGTATCTCAAAGTTGTTTTGATTTGCATTTCTCTGATGGCTAAAGATGTTGAGTGCTTTTTCAAGTGCCTTTCAGCCATTTGTAATTCTGCTGAGAATTCACTTTTGAGTTCTGAACCCCATTTTTGATTGGGTTATTCAAGGTTTTGGGCTCTAGTTTCTTGAGTTCTCTATATATTTTAGAGATCAGTCCTCTATCACTTGTAGGGTTGGTGAAAATCTTTTCTCATTCTGTAGGCTGTCGTTTTGTCCTATTGACTGTGTCCTTGGCCTTACAGAAGCTTCTCAGCTTCAGGAGTACCCACTTATTGATTGTTGGTCTTAGTGCCTGTGCCACTGGTGTTATATTTAGGAAGTGGTTGCCTGTGCCAGTTCGTTGGAGGGTATTTCAAACTCTCTTTTCTATCAAGTTTAGTATGGCTGGGTTTATGTTGAGGTCTTTGATCCACTTGGATTTGAGTTTTGTGCAGGGTGACAGGCTTGGATCTATTTGCATTTTTCTACACACTACCATCCAGCTATGCCAACACTATTTGTTAAAGATACTACCTTTTTTCCACTGAGTATTTTGGGCCTCTTTGTCGAAGATCAGGTGTTCATAGGTTTTTGAGTTAATGTCAGAATCTTCAATTTGATTCCATTGATCCACAAGTCTGTTTTTATGCCAGTACCAGGCTGTTTTTATTACTGTAGCTCTATAGTATAACTTGAAATCGGGGATGGTGATGCCTCCTGAGGTTCTTTTGTTGAGCAAAATTGTTTTGGGAAAGAATTTCACATTGGAAAGAAGAGTAGAAATCAGTCCTTTACCTTTTTCCAGTGAGAACTACCATAAACATGTTTGGGTTTGTTTTTAAGGGAGGACAGGTTTATTTTGGCTCATGGTTTTAAAATGTGTGGTAGTGGAGCATAGTTTCTGGGAGTGCACACTTCATCCTGGCCCTCCCCCTCATAGCTAGAACATCTGGATGTGTGTGTGCGATGCAGCTGTGAAAGACTCTGGCAAGCAGAAGGTAATGGACAGTGGAGATGAAGGTCAGAAGTTGAAGCACCACTGCATCAACAGAGAGCTTCCTGTTTTCCTCCACTGTCCTGTGTCCTGCACCACAACGTTCAGAAGCTGGAGGTGGGCTTCAGGTAGTGATGGACAGCTACAGCTACGGCTACAGCTACAGCTATAGCTCCAGCTTGGGCTCCGGAGGAGAGTGGACAGGTCCACCATTTCTCCTCATCCCTGTTGCTTCCCCCCCCTTCTCCCTTGGAACTCCATCCCAGGCAAAGTACAATTTGTAGGCAAGCAGGGCTGCTAAGGCCCCAGATTTCTGCCTAACGGACCAAAAAGGGGAGTCTTAATGACAAGAAAGTATACCAGAGAGATCAGAGAGGAAGTTGCCCCTTAAAGTTTTATGGACTTGGGGGCTTAACACTGAGCATCTGTGGGTCAGAAACTAAGAACCATAGTCTGGAGAGATGACTCATCAGATAAGAGCACTGGCTATTTCTCCAGAGGACCTGTGTTCAAACTCACATGTCAATTGACAACCAGTTCCAACGGATCCAGTGCTTTCTTCTGGCCTCTGCAGCTAGCATCAGGGTAAATGGAACACACCTGGGCTTTTACTGGGAGTATATCAGGGCTCTGAAGTGGAGTTAGCACTGAGAATATTCCAGAAGACTGGATGGGACTGGCAATCTGAATCCAGCCAGGCCAGTGTCTGCTTATTAGAAATACCAGTATGCTCCACAGGACTGAAATAAGACCTACATTCCAATAGCACAGTGTTTTAAAAATGTAGAATATAATCCAAAGATACTCATATATGAAAAACTCAGGAAAATGTTCACAAGCAAAAGAAAGACTAGAACTGAAGTGATGTAAATATTGAGGTGATCTGAGAACTTTGTGATTGTCAGTGTGCTGGCTAGCCTAATGTCAGCTTGATACACAAAGTACATTTATCTGAAAGGAGGGAACCTCAGTTGAGAAAATGCCACAATAAGATCGGGGTGTAAGGCATTTTCTTAATTAGTGATTGATGGGAGAGGGCCCAGCCCATTGTGGGTGTGTCCATCCCTGGGCTGTGGTCCTGGGTTCTCTAAGAAGGCAGTCAGAGCAAGCCAGGGGGAGCTGTAAGCATCACTTCTCCATGGCCTCTATGTCAGCTCCTGCCTCCAGATTCCTGCCCTGCTTTAGTTCCTGTTGACTTCCTTCAGTGATGGGCAGTGCCGTGTAAGTGTAAGCAAATAAACCTCCCCAACTTGCTTTTTGGTCATAGTTTTTCGTCCCAGCAGTAGAAACCCTAAGACAGTCAGGATTGTGACCTCTGTGACCATCAGTTCTTAGTGTTCATACCAGAAATGTGTTACATAGCAAGACACTTTGAAGATGTAATTAAGGGTACTAATCAGCTAACACTGAAATAATGAGGCTGACCTGGATTCAGGTGGTCTACCCATGTGATTAGAGTTCTGTGGGGATCTGTCTCCGGCTGATACTAGGAGAGATAGAAAGGGTATAACACATGTTTTCAATTTATTCTTCCTGCCTTAGAAGGAGCCAGGAGCCAGGAATGCAGGTGGCTTGTCATATCTGGTGGTGAAACCTGGGCCTGTGGTACTTGCCTAATGCTTATGAGGCCACCACAAAAAGATTTTTTCAGTTATAGAATTTTGTTTTACAAAAAAGTAGAACATCTAGCAGTTGTCTGAAGCACCAAGTGAAGGAAATTATAAATCTGTTTAATGTTCAGATACATGAACAGCTGGAGAGTAAAGGTAAAGCTGTAAGCTTGATAAATAACGGTTATGTCCTCCTGCCAGCAAATGCCCGCCTCACTCTGGCTTTTGGTATGGATATATGTTGACATCAGGTGTCATCTTCAGTCACTTTCTACCTTATTTTTGGGAACAAAGTCTCTTACTAAATGTGAGCCTATCTGATCATACATTTCAATACTTAGTCCCCAGTTGTGGACTGTTCAGGAAGGATTACAAGGTCCACATGGCCTTTGGGGAGAGGTGTGTCACTTGGGGGGAGGACTTGAGGTTTCAACAGACCCTTGCCATCCCAGTGTGTCTTGCTTTTTCTGCTTCCAACCATCATGTGAAGATACAAGCTCTCGGCTGTTCCTGTCTAGAGCCTTTGCTTTGCCACCATGGACTCTAACCCTTTGAAACTGTAAGCCCCAGGTTCTTTTATAAGTTGCCTTGGACATGGTATTTTATCACAACAATAGGAAAGTGGCTAAGACACTAAACTTAGAGCTCACAAATTGAGAGAGACTGGCGGACCAGCAAACTGCAAGGAGCTGCCTCTCAGCCTCCTCAGCGCTGGGATTACAGGCACACTTAGTTTGTGTGGGTTCTGGTGTAGCAAACTTTCTTGTCGGACTATCTTTGGGCTGCCAGCCTACAAATAACAACCTAGAGACTTATTAATTATGAAAGCTTGACCTTACCTTAGGTTTGTCTCAAATAGCTCTTATAACTTAAATTAACCTACTTATATTAATCTACATTCTGCCCCGTGATGATGTTACCTTTCTTCATACTACCCATCCTGCTTCCTCCGCATTTCGCTGGTAACTCCAGGGACTTTCTGTCCCCGGAAGTCTTGCCTAACCTCTTCCTGCCTAGTTATTAGCTATCCAGTGCTTTATCACACCAACCACAGCAATACATTTTCACACAGTGTGCAGAAACCTCACAACTTTCTGGGGATCCACACACAAGTCCTCCTGCTTGTACAGCGAGCACGCTCCCTCTGAGCCATCTCCCCAGCTCTTCTCTGGCCTGTTACAAGTCCTAACAATCACCAGCAGTTTTCATTGATCTTCCTGAGGTTTGAGGAACCAGCACTTGCTGGTAGATTCACTTGTTCACATTTGTGCAGGGGATGATTCCAGGTGTGGTTTCTGTGGTGCTGAGGCCACGTCAGCTTTCATTTGGCAGTGTAACACTGTCTAGAGAGGTGGTGTATGTTTATACAGTGAAACTCCAAGGAAGGGTGTGGATGTTCACACCTCCCATCTGCCTAACTAGCTGTTTATCATCAGTTGTTTGAACCTTGCCCTGTAATATAAAACCCGACATTGTAACTTACTTACTTATTTTTTTTTTTTTTAAATCAATTGTTCTTAGAGTATGAGGGACCCAACTTCTGTTATACTGCAGTAGTGTAGCCCAAGGTTGGGCTAGTGGTTAGGAGTCCATTTATGAAAGTTGACTCATAAGCTTGTGTGATGGCTCAGCCAGTAAAGACACTTGCTGCCAAACCTACTGACCTGAGTTCCATCCCTGGGATGCACCTGGATGAGAGAACCGTTTCCCACAAGGAGTCCCATGGCCTTCACATAACATGCTGGGGTATAGATGTGCCCCCCAACACCTCAATGTTTTTATTTTTTAAGTTCATAACATTAGATTTTAGACAAATTTAATGAAATAGTAAGTATCATATTCTGTCACTTTGATTAGTCAATAAAGAAGTTTGCCTCTTAATTCTGCCTTAAGGACCCATAGTTTCAAGGAAGGCAAATGTTCACTGTCTAGAATTCTAGCTATCTCCCTTATTGTGGACAGTAGACTGTGCCTTTGTTCAGGGAGAGCAAGAATCTTGGTAACCAGATAGAGGCTCAGAGCTGACCCTGTTTCTTCTGGCGTAAGTGTTCATTCGAAGTCTCTGTTTATTTATATATGTATTTATTTAAGCAGTTTTAGTACAGAGCTTTCCCATACACATTCCATCCTGTGCATCCCCCACTGTCAGCAGCCCTTACCAGAGTAGACATTTGTTACATCACCACCATCCCCAAAGCCTTTGCCAGCTTTTAAGCTGAATTTTCCAACTTTAGGAAATGACATGTCACAGGGTTTTTTAAATTATTATTTTTAAATGGGAACATAACCAATGCAGCCAAATTTGTAGTGAATGGTACAAAATGATGGAAATTGTATCCAGCTTCCAGAGATATTTTTAGGAATTCAGACTACAAAGCATTCCATTCGAATGGAAAAAAGATGAGAAACTTACTTGAGTCCCTATATAGGTTGCTGGTTCTTTGCTCTGCCTTTCTGTGGACTTCTGGGGGTGGTGCTCCAGCAGATACTGGGACAGGTCAGAAGTGGACCATAGGCTCCCAGAACTGTTTCTGTCCTAGCCGTCTTAATATTTATTTATAAGTACACAAAGTAAATGAAGTTCATTTCTGTTAGAGCATATCTTACATAAGCTAGATTCAGAGCATCCCCCTCCCCCATTTTTTTCTCATGTCAGACGAAGGCAGATAATATTGATTGAAGCAGCCTGTGACTCTGCACCAAGAGCTCAGCTGTTTGCTGTTTCTGAAGCAGCTGAGTGATCACAGATGAAGGTTAGCCAGCATTCCCTACAATGGGGTTGTCCACCAGTTCTCTAGCAGTTTCTTTTCATCACTCCTAAACTTAGCAATACAATGAGCCTTAAAGTCTTAACCTTGAGGCCCTGTCTCAAGCTTCTTCTTAAAGCTGAGTATGTGTTAAGTGGGTAGTTCATGCCACATCACTCACTGTTGCAGAACAGCAGACAGATTTGTCTTTGAAACTGCAGCAGAGTGCCTCCAGGGTCATGTCCTATCCAAACCAGTGTGAATAAGAGTGTGTTAGGACTGCAGGTCTCAGCTGCAGCTCTGTGAATGACTCTCTTTGAACCAGATGAAAAGAAAGGCAAAGGTCACTGCTCAGAAGGTGTGTAAACTTGCAGAGGTTTCCCTGGTGAGACACAGTTCAGGACAGCTTTGGTCTCCCTCCAGCTCTTCTCTGTCTTTTGTTCTCAGGGCTGATGAACTGATTAATGCCAAAGAAAAAGTTACAGCTGGGGTTAGGGGTAGGCTGTTTGAAATATACCTTTACTAAATAGACATCTACAACGTGAGTTCATGGCTTAATTGTGTAGGGTTTTTGGTTTGTTTGGTTTTTTTTTAAGATTTGTTTTAGGTGTGTGTGTGCACGTGTTCATGCAGTGCCTTCAGAGGCCAAAAGAGACTAGAGTTACAGGTGGTTGTAAGCTTCCTGATGTCAGTGCTAGGAACTAAACCAGATTCTCTGCAGGAAGAGCAAGTGCTCTCAGCTGCTGAGTCATCTCGTTCCTTTGTTTTCTTTTTGAGAGAGGATGTTTAAGAGCAAAGGACCTGGATCTGATTGCCAGCACCCATGGGATAGCTCACAACCATCTGTAACTTGTTTCAGGCCCAGTGCCCTCCTCTGACCTCCGGCATGCATGTGGTACACGGACATTCATGCAGGCAACACATTCCTACACAAAATAAGGAAAACTTTAAAAGAGGAGAAAGGGGGAGAAGGGAGGGAGGAAGGCAGGCAGGCAGGCAGGCTTGCTGCTCTTTCAAGAGGACCCACATGATGGTTCACAACCACCTATAACTTCAGTACCCGAGGATCTAGTGCTTTCTTTTAACCCCCACAGGATCTTAGAGGCATGTGGCATACACATGCACACACCCACACAAATAAATAAATAAATAGTTTTTGAAGAGGGATCCAGGTTCAGTTCCCAGCATCCAATATGGTGGCTCATGACTGTCCATAATTCAAGTTCTAAGAGATATGATGTTCTCTTATGACCTCCTCAGGTACTGCATACACAAGGTACTTAGACATACATGCAGGAAAAATACCTATACACATAAAACATAAAAAGGGGCTAGGCCAAAGAGATGATCCAGTGGTTAACAGCATTTGTTAAGAGAGAGAATCTTACTGTGTAGCCCAGGCTAGTCTTGAACTTGTAACCACCTACCTTAGTCACTTAGATGTATGTGTATGCCACCACACTGTGTGACTTATGCTTAATAAAGTAAACTCTGTCTGCCCCAAGAGTACTTACCCTGTGCCCTGTATAAGTAAGAGAGGAGCTGTTATCCTGAGTGAACTAGGAATAACTTTCCTTGCATTTTCTTTTTATATGTTTTTTCATCTTAGTGTGTGCTTCTAGGCCTGTGGTTATCCTTGTTCATTTTCTCAAAACTTTAGGGTTAGGTGGCAACCATCTCATAACAAATACAAGCAGTGATGACATTTGCCTTTAATCCTAGCACTCAGGAGGCAGAGGCAGATGGATCACTGTGAGTTCAAGGCCAGCCTGGTCAACAGAGTGAGTTCTGAGACAGCCGGAACTACACAGAGAAACTCAGTCTTGAAAAACAACAGAAAACCTGAAGAACTTATCTCTTTCAGCATAGAAGCTGAGCCAGTGGCGTGGACCCAATTGCCCAACATTTGGGAAGCTGAGGCAAGCAGATGGATTGAGTTGGGGACTATAACTAACCCTGCCTCTAAATTAGAACATATAAAATGCAAGTAAACATTATACAGTGAGGTAAGTTAGATAAATAACCTCTACAAATATATTTTGACAGTATGTATTTTCAGAGTTGTAGAGTTGTAGCCTCACTTAAGGGAAGATGGACTTTGCTGAGCCAAGTAAAACACACACACACACACACCTCGTTTCAGCAGAACTAATTTAAGTTAATCCCTGTTCTCATCACTATAACAAAATACCTGAGGAAAGAAGTTCAGAGAAGAGGGATTTATTCTGAGTCAGTCTCAGGTTTAGTCCATAGTCACTTCCCCATTGCTTCTGAGTCCATTTGTAGTGAAACAGCATCATGGCAGCGACACTGACCCCCCCTGGTCTACTTCCTCCAAGTAGGCCCTAAAGCAATAATGCCACCGCACCTGTCAGTGGGTTAATCCTCCGCAGGTCTAGCGCCCTCATAATTGAGTCATTTCTCAAAAGCCCATCATCAGATGGTAGCTTGACCTTTAACACTGGGACCTTTAGGTGTTCACACTCAAACTTTAACAGAGTGCTTGATGACTCGGTATTTGATAAACATAAACTGATGAAGAACACAGAGGTCACAGTTTGTATTTTCATCTACTTCTGCTTTAGGGGTACTCTAAAGGTAGAAGTCTCACCATTTACAATCTCTTTAGTATTAAAATTTCTTGAAAGTGAAGTGAAAATGTTCCTGGTTGTAGTTCTTAAAGCTTCATAGACTGGTGTTAGTAGCCATGTATTGGACACTTAAGTGCTAGTCTGCTCTGGTCAGGCTGATGTACCAAGCCAATACAGTGTACTGCTTGATGAGGCACTGCGGTTTCTTTGTCACAGATACTAAGTAACTACATAGCTGGCAGACTCAGTCAGAGTCTAGTCCTACCCTCAGGGAGTGTACAAACTGGAGAGCTTCCAAAGAAGGGTAGGTCACAGCTACTTATATGTAAGTAGTTGGCCTATTCATTGGTTTGAACTGGCTTTATACAGGAATTGAGATGGGAAATTAACTTGGTACAATTACGTAGCACTTCGTCACTTTGCTCACATTATGCTTGTTTTTTAAAATATTTGTGTGCGTATGTGTGGATACACATATATGGCATATTGGTGGAGGTCAGAGAACAATTTTCTGGAGTCAGCTCTGTCCTGCCTACCTTCTCACTGGCTCCACTGTTGGCACTTTGCCAAATGATTTTAACCTCCTTCAATAAACTGGGTGCATGAAGCACTTCTCAACCAAGATCTCTGCGGGATGTGGCTTTAAGAGGAATTGGCTGGCAGTGAGTCATGAAGAAGCTTTTCAGTAATTCAAAGGCTATGTGATCTGGTTTGGTTTATGTTTGGTTTGACATGCATGAAAACAAGAAAGGACCCTAAGCTATGGTTGCCATAGCCCAGAATGGGCTGGGGATTGAGTGAGCTTGGTTTTTGTTTCTTAGTGCCGAGGATTTAACTCAGAGCTTTGTGCCCTTCTGGGATAGCTTTCTGCCCTGAGCTCTAGCCCAAGTGAGATAAGTTCTTTAAAAGGTTACTGCAGTCAGCAGAAAACATTTACAAAGTGATTTAAGAGAAAGAGTAATTTTTGTAGACAACATTCTTTATTGGTTAAACACCCAATGTTGTGTGTCACTTCCACCACATGGGCCTGTGTCTTTTGCTGTCTGAGTTTTACTGTTAAATATTTTTCTTCTTTTGTTGTTATTTGCTTGCTTGTTTTGAAGGCAAGTTCTCACTATGTGACCAGACTGCCCTCAGACTTGTGGAATGTTTCTCTGCCCTGCTCTTGCTGAAACTGAAGGCATGTACCCCACACCCAGCTTGGTCAGCTTTGGTTTGTATTTTGTAAGAGATGATCCCATGTAACATGTTGTTTCTGGCCTAGACTATCCCCAGGGTCGGGATCTGCCCGCCACTGCTTAGGCCCCCAAAATGACTCTAATGCTTATATTAACTCCATCCTGCTTGGCCTATGGCTCAGGCATATTGCTAGCTAGGTCCTGCATCTTAATTCAACCCATTTCTATTATTCTGTCTTGCCATATGGCCCTTGGCTCACCTGTGTTACCTTACATGTTACTTATGTAAGATACTTAGCTTGCTCTTTGTTAAAAATATTGAGGAAATTACCCTGTTAGACCTAAGAGCTTAGAGAACAGGCTTTTCCTTTTAGTGCAACAAGGTGGGTTGAAAGTGACCCTGGCCCTCTTGGGCTTTAGTGTCATCTGATAAATGGCGTGCCTGTGTTTAATTGCATACCAGTGTCATGGTGTGTTTGAGGTGGAGTGCATTGTGAGACGAGGCTGGGGCATGTGTACATATTCACCAGGTCCTTGTTCAGGCTATCATTTAGTGTCATACCTACTCAGATTTTCTCCCAGATGACCAGTGGCAACTGCTCTCCCCTAGAAAATGCAGGAAGTATGAAGCTGGCAAAGACAGGTCTGGCTGTTTTCATGTCCTTTAGCTTCATCCCTGGTGGCCTTCTTTGCACAATGAGCCCTTGTAAAAGAAAGGTTCATGGCTGCTTCAGATTACTGTGACTATGCCACACACTTGTTGGTGCTCTCCTGTTACTTTTACTAGAAAAGACACTGTCCAGCCCTTGGACTAAAATGTTAGCACACATGATGAGGCTGAAGGAGAAAGGCATGCTGGGTATTGAACAGTTCTGGGAAAAGAGATAGTTTTTTTTTCTCCCAGGTGAGTGGTAATGATGTCACTCATGAATGGTTTCTTGGCAGTTCAGTGAGTTAATATATGTGCTCAGAGAACCTTGGAAATATTACTAGGGGTTTTATTAATTTTGCTGCACTTATATATGTAAGAGAAGAAAAATATTTCTTATTTTAATGAAATTTAAAACTCAACAGAACTTAAATACATGATATTTCAGGTTCTTATGAGACCTATTGTAGTCAGAAATTTCTGGCCTGATCTAGCCCTGAGGTCCAGGTCAGCAGTCCCAAATAATCACACAAAGTCTTATACTAATTATATGCTATTTGGTCTATGGCTCAGGCTAATTACTCTTATGCTTTAAGTCATCCCATATTTCTATTTCTGTCTAGCCACATGGCTTGGTACCTCTCTGCTCAGTGCAGCATTCTCATCCTGCTTCCTCTGTGTCTTGCTGTCACCTGTCTCTCTGCTCTTCTGCTTCCCAGAATTCTTCTAGACTGATTGCTTCACCCTACTTCCCATCTCACTACTTGACCAATCAGTGATTTATTAAGCCAATGTTTACAATGACAAATATTTACAGTGTACAAAAGCATAATTCCACAGCAACTGATTTTTTTACATTGCTTTAATATCTAAATAATGATGTTATTCAGTATGTTTTTGTTTTAGTGCTTCATCCACGTTCTACTAATGAAGAATGGGAGAGATAGAAGGAACATACAGAGCTTTACCAACATCAGGGACACGCTTGGGCGGCCAGTCATCTATTGGAGTGAGTACCCTGGAACCGGAGCAGACCCTTCCTCCCAGGATGCAGGAGAAGCACTTGCACATCAGAGTGAAACTGCTGGATAGCACTGTGGAAGTATTTGACATTGAGGTAAATAGCATGATTTTTTAAGGCCTATTTCCTTCTCTGTTCTAAGGACAAGTAATTCTGTAACAGATTTTGTTTTACTGGTAAGAATTTGTGTTGTGTATTTATTCATGTAACCAAGAGTTGCTTTGATGACCTCTCGGCAGAGTCTGGAAATAGTAAATCTAAGTAACTTTCAGATAAAATTCTGAAGGATCCATTGGTTTCATTTTGTTGTTGTTGTAAGAGGATGGCCGACAAATATAAACTACAACCACATGGTTTTGACTCATACCATCTACATTCCTCACCTAGGTGTCTGGGGTCCTGGTACCTCCAATAAATGCCATGTGGCCTCAATGTATGTCAGCATACCTGTCTGAGCACAGGATCAGTTTGTCCTGTTCAGGGTGCTGATACAAGGACTGAATAAACAATAGGAAGAAAGCCTGTGGATGAGGTGTGAGATGACGTCAGTCTGGACTGATGAGTCCAGTCTCATCACTGGACAGTGAGAGATGACATCAGTCTGGACTGTATAGTGAGGGCCTTAAACTGACTGGTAGCATACAGTAAAGCTTTATATTTACAATGTGAATTAGTGTGTAGTGAGGATTTTACACTGAGAGATAGTATGGGCTTGACCTCCTGAGGAAGTGTGCAGTGAGGGTGAGGCCTGCTTTTGTGAGGGGGTGCACAACTATTGCTAACATTTGGGGATGGTTCACATTATTAGTGCAGAATTTGCTTGCTAAGGTTAACAGTTATACAGTAGAATTTTTTTTGTTTGCTTGACTTGATTTTTTTTTGGGGACAGGATCTCATGTAACCCAGACTGGCCTTGAACTCTATATTAGCTAAGGATGATTTGTACCTAACAATACTCCATTTGTCAGTATATACCATTTGGCTATAAAAAAATACTGTTAATGAACATTTCATGTAAAATATACTGTGTGCCAGTGTTTTAATTTCTTTTATGGTAATGGACAAGGAAATCAAATTGCAACATGATATAGTAATTCAAGGTTTAGCCATTGGTGGAGGATGTATAAATCTGTCTCCAAAGTCATGATACTACTTTTTCTTTTTTTTTTTTTTCAACTTTATTTATTTGCCTTGGTGTTTGCCTGGAACTGGAACTACAGACAGTTGTTAGCTGCCATGTGGGTGCTGGGAATCGAACCGGGGTCCTCCAGAAGAGCAGACGGTGCTCTTAACCGCTGGGCCATCTCTCCAGCTCCCGATACTACTTTTTCATTCCCATCAGCAGTGTTAAAGGGTTTTGATTTCTTTACATTCCTTTTTTTAACCTTTTAATTCCAGCCATCCTAGTGAGTATGCTATTTAGGACATTGCTCCTGAGATAGATTATGACCCTGTCTCTGTCTGAGTCATCACAAGCGGAGAGAGCTTCTGCAGTGCAGGGGTCTGAGGAGCTGGGGAAAGTATGCTTATTTTGCCCATAAAGACCCTGAAGAGGTGGCACTAGACAAGAACAAAAGCTTATTTGTGTGATTCTTTCTTTAAAAAAGATTTGTTTCTTTACAATGTATACAGTATACAGGTACCAGATGTCATCATAGATGGTTGTGAGCCACTATGTGGTTGCTGGGAATTGAACTCAGGACCTCTGGAAGAACAGTGAGTGCTCTTAACCTCTGAGCCATCTCTCCAGCCCATTTGTGTGATTCTTAAAATGTTTTAGAAATGTAGGTTTATAGAAGTCAGAACTATATTGATCCCTGTGATCCTGCTCTATCTGTATGTCTAGTTTGGTTTGGGTTTTGGTTTGATTTTGAGACACAGTTGTATTCTATAGCCCAAGATGGCATAGAAGTTACTGTGTGCACATTCTAGGCTGATCTCAAACTGTACAGTAAGTTTAGATGTTGATTTAAATAAAGTAGCAGATATGGTGATGTACACCTGTAATCCCAGTACTCAGGAGGCTGAAGCGTGAGGATTGTCACAAATTAGAGAACATCCTAAGATGCAGAGTAAGTCTCTTTAAGAAGGTTGTATCTCCTGTTCAGGTGCCAGGCATTGCTGTCTGGGCAACCAGGCTCTAGGCAGCCCAAGTCTCAAAAGGAATCCACAGTGCCAGTGTAGACTAAGACTTTTCTGTCTGAGGAGGTTAGGGGGAAAGATACTCACTCTTTCTTGATGGTTTCTTTCTTTATTCTCCTCTGTTCTTCTGGTGTATACAATTTTCTACAGCTTATATTCCCCAACTAAATTTTTCAGGAGATACAGGAATAACAATGTGGTTACATTCCATTTTTCAAGTGAATAATTATGAATACAGTTAAGAACATGTTTTTCATCTCCCTTTCATGATTAAAAACAGAGTCACCCTGATAACTGATAACCCACATACATTACATCTAAGTAATTTGTTACAGATTGATAGAACACATCAAGCAAGAAATATTTTTTTCTCAGTCAACTCTTTTGGGTGGCAGGCTGCATATTGTGGTTACAAAGAAAGAATCAATTATTATATATCTTAAAAGATAATCTTATAAGGAATTTTAAAGGAGTCACAAACCTAAACTTGCTTAATGATTGGTGTGGGTAGGCCTGTGACTTTATGAGTAATGGCACCCCTGAGCAGACTAAGCAAACCATGAGAGGCAAGGCAGTAAGCGGTGTTCCTCCATTGTCTCTGCTTCAGTTCCTGCCTCCAAGTTTCTGCCCTGACTTCTCTGGGTGATGAACTAACTATAAGTTATAAGGGGAAATAAACACTTTCCTCCATAAGTTGCTTTTGGTTATTGTGTTTTATCACAGCAATAGAAACCCTGGCTAATAAACTTGCACATTTCTGTTTCTTCCAACACTTATTGTGTAGCTAAATCTTATTTATCCTTCAGAAATCTGATAAAGTAACTTCCTTTGGGTAGCTTTCCCTGAACCCCCAGCAAATCCCCTTTCTCCTCATTATTGTACTCAAGATTATATTATGCATTATATATTTATAATAATATTCTTGACATTTATGGATGTGGAATTTGATTGTCTAGAGTTTGGTCAGTGGTTGTTTTTCTGGTCTGGAAGAATGTCATTTGTCTCAGTTAATTGAATGAGTTATATGGTTGTAAACACTGAAGTTTGGCCTCTGCTCTAAATGGTCTTAGTTTTGAGCCTTAAGTTTATTTTATTTATTTTGGTTTTTTGAGACAGGGTTTCTCTGTGTTACCAAGGCTGTTCTGAAACTTACTTTGTAGATCAGGCTGGCCTCAAACTTACAGAGATCCACTGACCTCTGCCTCTGAGTGCACCACCACACCCAGCCTTAGGCTTAATTCAAAACCAGGACTTAAGATATTCCTATCTATAGACATCATTTGCAGAAACAAACTGAGTTACCAGGATTTTATAAGATGATAAATGAGGTAAGATACACATCATAGTTCTTCATATTGACTATGGCCTGACTGAGATGCTTCTGTCTGTGTAGAAGGCACTTAACTGGGGCTGGAGAGGTGGCTCAGAGTTTAAGAGCACTGGCTGCTATTCAGGAGGTGCTGAGTTAAATTCCCAGCAACCACATGATGGCTCACAACCATCTGTAATGAGATCTCATGTCCTCTTTTGACATGCAGGCATACATGCAGGCAGAAAATTGTATCTATAATAAATAAATAATGCTTTAAAAATATTTTAAAAAGGGGCTGGACAGATGGCTCAGTGGTTAAGAGCACTGAGTGCTCTTCCAGAGGACCCAGGTTCAATTCTTAATACCCACATGGCAGCTCACAACTGTCTGTAACTCTAGCTTCAAGGCAAAATACCACTGTACAAATAAAATAAAAATAAATAAATCTTTTTTTTTAAAGTTCTTCATTTAAAAAGGCACACTTAACTGTAATGGTGCAGGTTAAAAAGGAGGAAATCACTGTGGCAGTTTCAGAGTGGAGTGCCCTGTGTGAATGTAGGCTTCAGTTATTATCATTATTTAATGGACTTTCGGCATTGATAGATAGGATTTTTTTTTTTTTGACTATCCAAAGGCCAGTCAGTGGCTAGCTTTCTGACCTAGGGTTGTCAGTGCTTGTTCTGGTTCATTGAATGAGTTGTATTGTTGGTGGTCAGTACTGAAATCTAGCTTTATCTCTAGAGATCTTCATTTGAGACATAACTTTATTTCAAAACCTCATAGAAGAAAATTATGTATCAGGTTGCTTTGTCCCTTGTGCTATCTGGCACTGACATATAGCATCCAACACTGTCACTTACACTAAGACCTCAGTTAGAGGGTCCTTTCCAGGGGCTGGAGAGATGGCTCAGAGGTTAAGAACACTGACTGCTATCCAAGAAGTCCTGAGTTCAATTCCCAGCAATCACATGGTGGCTCACAACCATCTATAATGACATCTAGTACCCTCTTCTTTATATTGTATACATGATAGATAAATAAATAAATAAATCTTTAGAGGGTCCTCTCCAAACTACAGAGGGCAGAATGTCTAAGACAGTATACTTTCATTGGTTCATGATTTGCTATCTTAAGACCTGGAGTTAATATGATGGGATAACTTTCCTATTGCCAGAGAGAGTTAGTATTGCAGAAAAAGTGACTTCAAAGATTGAAGGAATCATTGGTGTTGAGGATATAGAAGGAGATCCTGACTGTTTAGACAGTCAGTCAGGCTATATATACCTGGAGCTGCTAGGACAGCTCCGACAGCTGGAGCTGCAGTGGGACAGACAGCTCAGCTCTTGGGGAGATGGTATCCTGACTGCTTGGGAAGTCATGGCCTCCCCAAAGGATATAAATCCTGCTCCTCTCCTGGAGAGTTGCCACAGCTGAGCTTTGTTCAGTCTTCCCTCACTTAAGGGAGCTTCCCAACAGAGCTCTTCCTCTTCTCTTTTGCCCAAGATATTGTTTCTTTTGCTTCATTCTGCTAAAGGGGAAACCTCTGCAGAAATGTAATAACCTCCTATGGCTCCTCCAAAAAATTGTTACTTTTTTTTTTTTTCCCTCTGCCTTGCTCAGTGTGTTAGCACAGCTCAGATGGAAAGGGATCCTGGCAGCCAGGAGCGCGGGGATCCTGAGCACTACAGCTCCAGTGGAAAAGTATTGAGGCAGCCAGGAGTCAATGAATACCACAGGACATAGTAAGTGTACACATGTGTAGCAGATTACAGTCCTATTTCTGGGAAAGGCTTACTCAGTGTAACAGCTCTGCTGCAGCAGGGGAGGGCTTCCCCAGTAAAGAAGTTGTTAGGGTTCTGCTCCAGTTTCCTGGACTGTAACAACTCTTCTCTTCTAGGAGGAGGTTTCTTCAGAAAAAGTGTTGCAAGTGTTACAGCTTCACTCCCTCAGCTGTTCTCCAACCGGGCTCCCTCACTGCTCCCGTGAAAGGGATAGAAGGTCTTCACCCTAACCTCATTCAAGAGATTTATTGGGAGGGAAGAATCCAGGAGAGTGGCTGCCTCAGCTGGGGTGGGGAGAGGGAAAGGACCGCAGGCACAGGGCTTCTTATAGGGGGCTGGAGTTTTCCCGGGGAGAATACTTGCAGGGTGAGGATTGGCCAGATTTTCAATCCCTGAGCTCTGGTTGCCTATATTCCAGGCTCAGGGATTAGTTGTTTTTCTGCTCAGGGATTGGTTACTTTTCTGCTTGGCAGATTTAGCTCTGGTTTCAGGGCCAAAGTGTGTTTCTTTCCCTGGCTCTTTTGGGCTTTAAGGCTCTAATTTCAGGTCCAGGGCATATTTCTTTTACTGGCTCTGATTCTGGGGTCCAAGTATGTTCCTTTGGTACTGGTTTCAGAGTCAGGGCATGTTCCTCTGGTTCTGGGTTAAAGGATAAAGTATTTCTTTCACTAGCTCAGGTTCAAGATCCAGGCTGTTCCTTTCACTGGGTCTGGGTTCAGGATCAGGAAGCTCAGGGGACTGGTTAGTTGTATTGGTCAGTTGGTCAGGGGTAGAAATGGTTGATTTCAGGGCCAAACTGTGTTTCTTTCACTGACCTTTTTTTTTTTTTTTTTTTTTTTTTTTTTTTTTTTTTTTTTTTTAATGTTTTGACTATAACTTTAAGACCAAGGCATATTTCTTTCACTGTCTCTGATTCTAGGGACCAAGTGTGTTCCTTTGGTACTGGTTTCAGAGTCAGGGTATCTTTCTTTGGTTCTGGATTTAGGGATAAAGTTTCTTTTGCTGGCTTGGGTCTCAGATCCAGGGTGTGTTTCTTTCACTAGCTCTGGCTTCAGGGCCAGGGTGAATTTCTTTGGTTAGCTCTTTTTTCCTACATCTGTAACTCCAATTCCCCAATTCCAGAGAATCCACATGTTCTTTGGGCCCTTCAAGCATCTCAGGCATGCATGTGATACATAAGCACTCATTCACAAAACTAATAACTTAAAAAAAAAAAAAAGACTGTCTCAAAAAAAAAAAAAAAAAAGAAAAAGAAAAAAGAAAAAGAGATCTGGGATGTAGATGGGAAGGATCTCCATACCTTCACTGAGAAATGGAGACCAAGTTTTAGTGAGCAGTCAGGTATTTTTTGTTAGTACTACTCCATTTTCTCATATTTCAATATCCTCTAGTGTATGCAAACACTTTAGGATGGGCTTTTTTGTTTCTATGTTTAAGAAATAAGTTGCCAGATATGAATCTCAGCACTTAGGCAGAGGCAAGCTATCTAAGGCCTATCTTTAAAAAAGAAGAAAAAAAATACAGAGGTAGACTGGGCTGGGAATGTAGCTGCAGTAGTAACATGCTTGTCTGTTATGCTCAAAGCCTCGGGTTTGGAGTCTAGCACTGCATAAATAGGGTGTGGCAGCACACATGGCATCCAGGATGTAAAATTCAAGGCCACCATGTGCAAATGAGATACCTACCAAAACAAACAAAAAGTGAAATGCATAAGCAATAGTTTGACTATGTGACAAGGACAAATTCTCAGTCATGAAGTTGCATGCTAGAATACAAATTTTGTGTTCCAGTAAAAACTTAATGCTTTTGTTCTGACCAGGAAAAAATAGTCAGAATTCCAGAAACTATTGTAGACAGATGTTTGCCATTTCTCCCACATGAGTGTCCTAAATATGGCAAATAAACGGCCTAAGAATTTATTTTGGTCTGGCCTCAGAAGAAAAAGCTAGTAATTTAACATCTTAAGTTTGGAGATAATGTAGGTGTTTTGCAAAAGCACTTAGAAGATTTTAGGGTACATCGCTGTTATGATTCTGCCCTAGATCTTGAAACCTGTGATCTTGTCATGGAAAATTGATCCTTTTTTTTTTTTTTTTTTTTTTAAATCCTAATGCTAGCAAAGTGGTTGGGTGGTGCGTGGCTAAGACGTTGACATTCTTAGTTATTCAGTTTGTGGTATTGGAACTCTCTGTACCAGCTCCCTCCCCTCCCCACAGACCTAACAGCAGGATACACCCTCTGTGCTTGATTACAAAGTAATGATGCCTGATGAAAAAGTTAAGTTATAAAATGGAGAATGAGAAATGTTACCTTGCTTATCCTGGTACCCCTAAAAATCCTTTAACCACAGCTTTATAAAGGAGAATGCTACAGTGATTCAGGATCTAAGCAAAGGGTGTAGAATGTGATCATGTGACTGAATATGTGGATTGTGAAAATTTTGACATCAGTTAAAGATGTATTTTGTACTGCAGAGTAACCAAAAAAGTAATTCAAAACTGAATGTGCATAATGAATGAGCAAGTGCTCAACCATTTATATATATCACAAGACTTCATTGTTTCCTTGGTTCTGAGCACAGCATGCATACTGCATATACCTTCACACTGTGCAGGGCCACTGAATGCTGCCTGAAAAACCTCAATTCATATTTAAGGCTATTGTACGGTATAAATTGCAGTGTTTTTATTATACATACACAGTTTTCTATGTCTATAGAAATATAATGGTTTAATTATAGGAAACAGATTTTTAAAATAATTTCTTACCATCATTTTTTCAGCAGGTATCAAATTAATATGTCTTTGGGTTACATTGTGTTAGAATGTTTGTGTTGATGACTTTAGTTTCATTTAAAAATAGTAAATGAATTTTGCCAAATTAGGTTATAATTTCCAATGGTGTCTGAAATGGCTGTAAGCATATTTCTATTTTGTGTTGTATATTGATGTAGAATAGCATTCTCAGTTTTGATGACTATAAAATCCAAGTATCATTTAACCCTGAAAAACATTGAAGATGCTCTGTATCTTGCTGTACTAAATATTCAATCAGGATTTAATTTTTAAATGTAAATAGCTTTAATCTCAGCACTGGGGAGAGAGAGAGACAAGTGAATTTCTGTGAGTTCCAGGACAACCTGGTCTACAGTGTGAGTTCCAGGATAGCCAGGGCTACACAGAGAAACCTTGTCTCAAAAAACCAAAACAAAACAAACAAAAATGTATACCCATTTCTTTGTATTTAAATTTTTTAATAAATGGTGAATTTATTTGTATATCAGAGATTTTGTT
Organism: Sigmodon hispidus; assembly: GCA_004025045.1. Classification (NCBI taxonomy): domain Eukaryota; kingdom Metazoa; phylum Chordata; class Mammalia; order Rodentia; family Cricetidae; genus Sigmodon; species Sigmodon hispidus. The sequence goes on along the minus strand of PVIH01004044.1, from coordinate 118,704 downwards.
TTGCTTTTGTTGCTATTATTTTTAAGGTAGAGTTTCTCTGTGTTGTCCTGGAACTCACAGAGATTCATCCTCATCTGCTTCCCAAGTGCTGAAATTAATGGCATGCACCACCACCAATGGACCAAAGAATTATTTTTAAGAGAAATTTCTTTATGACTTACTAGTAAATACCTATTTTATATGCCCACGTAACTGGGATCATGAAAACGTTATTGGGTGAAGGAAAGAAGTAGCCTTGAGTTAGGTTATCTTGGCTTGTAGTACTGTTCCTTGAGCACCAGGGAATTTGGGCAAGTGGTATGATCTATCCCCTCATTACCACCCTCACAGGGGAGAGGACTCCTCCCAGGTGGCACAGGGGCAGCTGACCGGGTGAGCTACGAGCCCCAGTCAAAGCTTCTGCTGTCTTTTTACTTGAATGGTCAAGAAAGAAGTCAATTCATGAGAGGCATCTGCTTATTTTACCTACATTTTTATCTTTGAATTCTCACTACCTTTCTAGTTTTTTGTTTGTTTGCATCTCCTTTTCACATTCAGCTACCTACTTTCTTGGTCAAACTCCTCAGAGACAGGTTGCCTTGGCTAGTTTTGTGCCAACTTGACACAAGCCAGTCTTTTGAAAAGAAGGAACCCCAATTAAGAAAAATGCCCCCATTCAATCCAGCATTAAGCAGGCAATCCTGTTACACATTTTATTAGAAATTAATGAGAATCGGGAGAGCTGGGGGCAGACCACTGAGCTGGTGGTCCTTTGCTGTGAGGAGCAAACTAGTAAGCAGCATCCCTCCATGGCTTCTGAATCAGCTCCTGCCTCCAGGTTTCTGCCTTGTCTTCCTTCAGTGAACTGTAATTCAGGATATGTGGACCAAACAAACCCTTTCCTCCCCAAGTTGCTTTTGATCATGGTGTTTCATCACAGCCACAGTAACCGAAACTAGACAGAATTGGCACCAGAAGTGGGGTATTGTTGTGGCAGAACTACCTTGTTGTATGGGGGAGGGACTTTGAAGCTTTGGGCTAGAAAGCCATTGAATATCGAGAGTTCAGTAGGTTGTTTTGGAACTTGGAAGATTATACTGAGAACAGTGCAGATGATTGTGGCCTGGCGTATACAGTTCTGAGAGAAGTTTAAAGACCATCAGGGTCATTTTGACATTTTAAATTGATAATCTGTGGTTCTGGTCAGCTAGGGATGAAGCCATGATAAACAAGAATTTAGCATCACTCTAGTGAAATCTTTCTTTACTGGGCAATCCTGAAAGACATTAGCAAGCCAGGCAGTGGTGGTCTACACCTTTAATTCCAGCACTTGGAGGCAAAGGCAGGTGGATGGATCTCTGTGAATTCAAGGACAGCCTGGTCTACAGACTGAGTTCCAGGACAACCAAGATTGTTTCACAAACAAACAAAACCCAACAACAACAGTCTTGAAAAGCAGAGAAAGGGACACTGTCAAATGGAAATCTTTACAGCGGACAGAACTTCTGGCATTACACATGGTCATACTTTTTTTGGAAGGAGAAATAGTTAGCTATGTGAATGCTTACTGATTTGTGAGCTATAGCCAGTGGATTGGTTGGCTGGTCAGGGATTTGGAAAGGACATGATTGGAAAGTTGGTAAGAAAGATATCTGGGAAAGGAGCATGTGGATAGGGGCAAAGGGTATAAGGATTCTCCTGTCCCATGTCTCATCAAAAAGTAACTTTAACAGAGGAGTCAGTTTCTAGTAGATAGGATGATTCAGTCTTGAGACAGTTAGCCTCTTTTCCCAGTCATTTCTGTCCTTGCCCAGTAGGCCCATGAGCAAAGCGGCTGTGTGGCAGAGATGGAGGTTATACATGGGCTTAATAACATGAATTTTCATCACTAAGGCTGACCTAGCTACAGCTGCTGCTGAATGCCAGATCTGCCAACAATAGCAACCAAACTTGAGCTTCAGTATGACACCATTCTCTGGAGTGAACAGCCAGAAACCTGGTGGCAGGTTAGTTACACTGAAATTCATAGAAAGGACAACACTTAGTCCTTAGTGAAGTAGATATTTATTCTGGTTATGGATTTGTCTTTGCTGTGTGTGCTTCTTCCAAAACTACCATCCATGGAGTTACCCACTGTCATGTTATCCTTCACTGTATTGTTTCTAACCAAAGAACTTACTTCCCAACTATAGAAGTGTGACAATGGGCCCATACTCACGTTCACTTTACCCTGTTCCCCACCATCCTGAAGCAGCTAGCCCAACAGAACAACAGATTGGCCTCTTGACACAGAGCACCAATTTTGGGTGTCAGTATGGTACAGTTTCTCCCATAGCTAGGATTCATAGGTCCAGGAGTCAAGGGGTGAGATGGAAATGGTTCCACTCACTGTCATCCCTAGTGATGCTTCTTGTTCCCACCACCTTAAGCTCTGCTGGTCTAGAAGTTTTGGTTCTATTTGAGGGGAACATTCCTGCCAGGGCATGGATCATTCATTGGAGCAGGAAGAGTGTAGGTTATACCACCAGACATATATGTTGTTATTTCAAGCCTGCAATGTTTATGTGCTCATTCCTCTTTACACCACCTTTAATCTCTGGAACTTATTAGGACCAAGGTTTACATGTCATATCTTAGCCATTTGATAGACTGTGGACATGTACCTCTGTCAGTTTGCAAATCTAGGGGAAAAATTTGCTAGGAAGGTTTGGTCAGACATCACATCTGGGCATGCAGATACAAGGATGGATAGTCACTAGCACTAGTGTCCTGAGGCTAGGGAGATTGTAGGCCACCTGGTTCCCAGAAGTCTAGGGCCTTCTCTCAAATGCTCAGCACATACAGTAGAGTCACACAGTACTCTGAGAGCTGCCTGCCTGCCTTAGCTGTTCTGACGGCTCAGGAAGAAATGGGTGGCTCCAGCTGTGCTGCTGCCTCCTAGGAAGCTGAGGGTGAGATTGTTGCTAGTGCTCAGCTATATCAGCAGACTTGCCACATGCATTCTTTTGCATTATCTTGTATATATTTGCGTTTCTGAGTTGGGGGTTACCTGTCTTGAATTACTGCCAAGGTGTTGCTGGATTGCTCTGGAAAATAAGCTGTTTTGTCTTGTGACCACAGAGGAATCAACTTGTTCCCAACTTCAGTCCCAGTGGTAAATGGGTGGGTGCCATGTTGTTGAGAGCTCCCTATATCCTGTAGGCTAGACGACAGGCTATGGCTCTAAGACAGTTAATGAGCTTGGGAATGGGACCCTTCAATCACAGATTACCATTGCCCATCATACAATCTGTCAGGGACCTTCGGCTGAATCCAGTTTTTTCTAACTCATTTCCCCATTCACCTGTGGGCAGAAAACCTCTCTCTTCTCCATGCTTGTTTTTCCATTTCGGCTTTACCTCAGCTGTGGAGCCTTTCTAGGTCACATTAGCCCTGCTTACATTTACTTTCTTCTTAACATTTAAAAGTAAATTCTAAGCTATACCTGCAGACCTAGTACTTGAGATACCAGGGCAAGAAGATGGCAAGTTTGAGACTAGCCTGAGTTACATAGTAAGAATTTATCTTTAACAAAATTGTGTTATTCTGCTATCCATTACTTTTAGGTATAGAAAGTAACCAAGATCTTCCCAGAAAGCTGAGAGTGCAAATACAGTCTTTGCAGAGATGGCACTCTGCTTTTCTGCCTTACAGAATATCAGATACTTTTTAAATGTCATGTTATTTTATAAGCAGTGTGTCCCCATTTGGGTTATGCTCACACTAGTAATTCCCTGGCTTACTGAGCTGTGTGTCCCTAGGAAAGCCTCAGAGAGTAGCTCTGTACAGCCCTTACATCCATGTACTGCATACTGCCACCATGGGTGTCTCAGGACTACTCTTGACTTAAGATTTTACAGAGGGTTCAGCTAAAAAATAGTTTCACTTGGGCATAGCATACATATTTAATTCTAGCGCTTGAGAAGCAGAGGCAAACATATCTCTCTGAGTTTGAGGCCAGCCTGGTCTATATAGCGAACTACAGGACATCTGGGATGACTTAGACCCTGTCTCAAGAAAAGCAAAAAACAAACAAAATCAAAGAATTGTTTCTTTTGCAAGTAATGTATATTCACTATAGAAACCTAGAAATTCTCATGGCCACACCCACAGGTGGCTGCTAAAGTAGACAGCCATCCAAATTTCTGAGGAGCCTTCTAAAGCCAGAAAGTGGAGCCCACATGAATGGAATCCATACCCATGTAAGAAGAGACACGACAGAGCTTGCTTCTTCGTTCCTTGTGTGGGGCTAGAAGACTTCAGTCTTTGAACCAGGAAGGAACTTTCATTATTCGGTACGTCTGCTGCAATCTTGGCTTTCGACTTTCGGCCTCCAGAACAAAGAGGCAATTGTTAGATGTTATACTATCTGTAATATATTCGTTATAACAACCTGAGTGACGCCATCTCTCACCTCTGTTTTTAAAAGATAAAAAACCTAGCTTCTATTCTTATGCAAGCTTGCACAGCTAATATGCAGAAATGCACGAATTCTCATCAAAGGAACTTTCTTCCATGGCCCCTTTCCTTCCTACATCTCTTCTGTCACACTGTGCTTGCTCTGATTTTACAATGGTAATTGCTTCAGTTATTTTGGTGTGGTTGCCTGAATCTCTCTCTCTCTCTCTCTCTCTCTCTCTCTCTCTCTCTCTCTCTGTGTGTGTGTGTGTGTGTGTGTGTGTGTGTGTGTGTGTTTATCTGAATACTTGCACCGTTTCTCTTCAGAGCAAAGGACTTGTTCAGTGGTTGGCTGTTTCAGGGACGTTCTTACACTGAAGTAGGCTGATTATAACCTGATTGTATGTAGATATGTATGGCTTATACATGCTGTTTGCTTCCATGGTCTCCTCGCCTTATCTGGCAAACAAGGGTCAGGTTCCAAGCTCTTGCGCCTGCACTTTGCCATCAGCATGTGATACTCCAGGATTCTACTGGGATTGTACTTGGTTTCTGGCCTCCTGTTCTGCAGGTGCCCTTACCAACTGGCTTACATTAGCTGCTGGCCATTCCTGGGGTTTGGATTTAGGTTTCTTGATTTTACTGAAAAGGAGCTCCCTTTTAGCTTTTATTAAAATAATGTATTTTCACATGTATTATTTTGTCTCCCCACCATTACATGTCTGACCGCCACAATGACTATGTCCTTTCATAATATTCCATGTATGCTTAAAACCAGTTGTGGGCATTTCAATGAGAACAGCTCCCATAAGCTCGTATGTGTAAATACTTGGCTCCCAGTTGTTGGAACTGCTTGGGGAGGATTAGGAGGTATGACCTTATTGGAGGGGTACATCACTGAGGGCAGGTTTTGAGGGTTAAAAAAACTCTTGCTATTCCAAGTCTCCCTCTCTTTGCTTTATGGGGTGTGCTATATGCAAAAAATAAATCTTAAATAAATTTTTTTTAAAAATTATTGTACTCTTTGTTGTACCACATATACTTTTCATTGGAGCTGATTTTTTACTTTTTAGGAAGGCAATGATAGTTTAGGAATTTGATAGAATAATTGGTCACTCTTATTCTGTGTGATTTGAAATGGGTAGGTCTCCATGTTGCAGCAAGTGGTGGAAATGAGCAGGGCCCTAACACGGTGAGTTCACAGAGTACACTGATTGGCAGGTTTTATTTCCATGTACCAGTTTCACATGTACTCACAAGTCAGGACCCACTTCTGTTAATAAAGAAATAAGGGAATTACCCAGTGCCAGTTTCCTTTAGAGAGATTTCTTTGAACCAAACAAACTGTGTTTTGCTTTTTCTGTGAGTAGAAAGATAAAAGGAAGTCCTTCGTTAATTGTCTAGATCCTAAACATCAGTTTATAGGTTGTTCCTCTGGTTGCCTGCGTATGAACATGTGTTGAGAAATCAAAACTAATGTGTACAGTCCTTGATATGCTTTTGTTCTTGCTCAGTGGGGAGACTTGGGCAACTTCTTTCACTAATGAGATTGTAGTTCACTACTATCTGCACTTCCGTTCATGCCCCAGGCTCTACAAGTCCAAGGGATTCTCTACAAGGATGCTTATCTCAGGCTCCTGTTTCAGGCCTATCACTTCACTCATGAGAGCCACTGACAGGCAAGTTTTCTTTGTGCTGACAGGCCTGGGAGTGCACACGTGGTACCTGTGGACCAAATGCCTGATGACGCTCTCCTGAGCTGGAAGCCCCTCGTGGGTGTGCAGAGCTTCTGCCCCCCTTACATTGCTGCAGCTGTGCAGGCAGCCTAACGCGGAGTGCCACAGGGCTTTGCTTTCCCTGCCTCACACGCAGGGCCCTCTCTTCAGGCTAAAACTGTTACAGGTGCTCAGTGCATGGGTATTCTCTAGAGTCTGTGTCCTTAGTTATTCATGGTCTGCTGAGGAGACAGACACTTTCTCACCCCGGGACTTAAACTGGGATACTTAGCAGAAATAATCATCAACTAGTTATAGCAGACTAACTGAAAGGCTGGGGTGGTGATGCTACAGAGTTTAGGACTTGGAATTTTACTGAGCAGCCACCCCTTAGAGCTGAGGGAAAGGAAACGCAGTGAACAACAAACTTGGAAAGGCCACCCTCCCCAAAGTTGAAGTTCAGACCACTGGAGATAGTGAAGTTTGGTGATTCAGTGGAGCAGGCTGGCAGGCAAGAGCCAGTGAAGCTCATGGGAGAATGGAGTCACTGGATATCCTGCACAGCTGGCAAGAACCTCTGAATAGGAGAAGAAATTCTTTCTCATTTTTTTCTCAGTGCCTTGCCCCAGCACCACAAAGAATGGCTGAAGGACATGGATTTGGGATTGAGAGACAATAAAGAAATAATGGTCTCACTGATATTAAGAGGTCGGTCTTTATTGGTGGGTTTGCCGACAGTGAACTGTGTTTCCCCATCTACCCTAATGGAGAGTTAATTTGTGTCTGTGGATCCCTTTGACATCTGTTGTCTGTTTGCATGGTTGTTTTACCAAACTGAGTCTCCCTATTTAACTTCTGAGTCCTCCTGTCCTTGTCTCCTGAGTGCAGAGATTACAGGTGTGCACCACCACCCCCGTCTTCAGCCGGTCTCTTTTGTCTTAAGAATGTAGAACACATGGAGTACTGTCCCTCATTGGTACAGAGTCAGAAGCACTTGTTCATTACCATTCAGGGATATATGAGGACCCACGACTCAAAGTTACAACAGGAGACTAAAGATGGCTGTCCACAATGTTGACGACCTTTCAGTGAATCTAGAATGAATAAAGCTACAGTTGCTTGTAAGCTCTCAAGATTATTTTAATTGTGACATATAATATATTATAAAAGGAAATTCGGGGATGACCAAATATGAGATAAGAAGCAAATATTCAGTAATGAACCTAATAGTACAGATAGAGATTTTGTCACGAGGCAACTTGGCTTGAACTGTCAATGGGTGTATGAGGCCAACAGGGTAGAGAAGGACAGAATGAAGCTGTTTGCAGAGGAATTTTCCCACAGATCTGAGACAATGGATAAAGAAGTACTTTGTTAGCTGAGCTTTTGTGCCCATTTCTATCTAGACAGAATCTTTAATGGCACTTTTGTAGATGTCGATTTTGAACAATATACTTTATGTCTAAACTTGGAGAGGGACTTCCTTGAATGCCATGACCAACTAAAATGATGAAACATTGAACAAAATGTTTTGCTTTTACCCTGTAGTTCTCATGTTGTATTCTGATCTGGGTGGCTGTATTGCCAAGTGGTTTGCCATTATGACAACAGATTTCTCTTTTATCTGATTGTCTATGGTTGACACCAGTGTTCCTGTCAGTGGACAAACAGCTTTTTTACTTTATCTCATGGAAAGTCTCATTTGACCTGGTTCTAGCTTTGGAGATAGACTATAACTGTTTAGCTGAAACTGAATTTTTCATTTTTGGGTACAGAAAGTAAAAGTTTAATGTAGAATATGTGAGAGGGCAAAAATGGACATATGGGGGCCGGAGAGATGGCTCATGGAGGTGGAAGCACTTGCACACAAGCGGAAGAGCCTGTCAAAGCCCTCACAGGACCGAGTTCTGAGATGACGGGAGTCCCCTGGAAGCTCCTGAGCAGCTGGCCAGGAGTACAGACCACAGCAGCAAACCGCAAGGGAGGCCTGCTTCATGAGGTCCAAGGCAAGAGGTGACTCCCAGGGTTCCCTCTCACTTCCAGAGTTGCGACATGCTTGTACCTGTGGTCACATGTGACATACACACACAGAACAGACATGTGACAGGTGTGTATAACATCAAGAACAGAGCTTATTATGACATTTAATAAGCTATTGGTCATGTCATGAGGGACATGAGCCTAAAAATTACTGAGTTTGAATCCCAGCCCCGACATAGTGGATCACTTCATGCATAACTTAAGTTCTAGGGGATTTAAGACCCTCTTCTGATTTCCATAGGCACCAGACACACAGATGTTGCATATACATGCATAAAATAAAAATATCCAAACATTTAAACACATAAAATTTTAAAAATCTAAAATTAAGATAAAATACATTATAATAAAAATAATTTTTTCATGCTTTATATTTTTCCTACTGCTGGAGGACTATTTCAGGTCCTTTCACATAGTAGGAAAACGTTCTACCACTGAGCCACATCTCCAGCCCCTATTTTGCCTATATATAGCCAGGAGGAAGAAATTATTAGATGCCATATTGAGTAACTTCATCATATAATCAAGGGATCTCAATACCATTTATTGTCTTATGCTTTCAGCAGACCCACATTGAAAAGATAGTTACGTAATGTCCTATGTGTATCATCCCAGGAAGGGTATGCACCCTCAGTGTGTGTGCTGGTAGTTGTTTTCTGGTGATGCTCCATGCTATTTTCTGTGTTAAGCTATATATAATGACTGTATTAAGGTATATAATGACTTTAGGCTTGGAGACCTGTCCCTGGCATGGTACGGAACCTATTTCCTGTTGTTTCATTAAATGTCCATAAACCCTTTCAGGCTGCCTTAGGGTTTCTAGTGTGGATGTAAGCTGTCATGACTGAAGTATCAGGGAAGATAGGGTTTATTTCTCTTACATGTTCACATCACAGTTCACTGAAGGAAGTCAGGACACAGACTCAACTAGGAACCTGGTAGAGGAGTTGAAGCAGAGTCCATGAGGGATACTACTTGCTGGATTGCTCCCCATGGCTTGCTCAGCCCGCTTTCATATATATCTCAGGATCACCTATCCATGCTTGGCACTGCCCAGAGTAGGATGAGCCCACCCACATTATTTACTATTATAATGAAGAAAATGTCCTAGGGCTTGCCACAGACCTTCTCAAGTGGGGATAGTTTGTGTCAGCTTGACAGAAAGCTAACCAGCCACAGAATAGCATTGAGTCTGTAAATAAAGAAAACCAAGGCCTAAAATAACCACCCAACAGAAGCCAGGAATCTAGCCCCAAAGCCTGTCTCTTGAGTATACAGCAAAGTTTGCCCTTGATGTTAAACACAGGGGCCCAGTGATGTCTAGGGAACACCCTGTGATCAGAGGCTTACCAGCGCTCAGGAGGACAGTTGCTGGCACAGTTTAGAGGTGCCTGGCAGCACACCCATGAGTCAAAGGAGGAGTAGATATCCACTCCACCCATGACCTCACACATGCAGAAAGACCATCCCACAGCACAGAGGCTAGAGAGAGGCTCTACTTGGGCTACTTCATTGATTGCTCATAACTGTTGGGAAATGGACTCTAGCTGTAGGACTAGGGGCATGTCTGTGAAGGGTATACCTTGTTGCTGTGCCTTCCTTTCTCATTTTCTCTGCCTCTTGTGAGCTGCTTTGGTCCACCACATGCTCTCCATCAGATGTTCTGCCTCACTGTGCACACACAGGCCTAACAACGATGCCACATCACTATCTTGGAAACCTCTGAAAAATCTGAGTGCAGGGTAAATCATGTTCCTCTTTTCTGTAATGTATTCTAGAGAGACTTCCATTTCAGTGTGCAAATGTCCTCTTTACTGTCCTCGGCATTTCTTGGTCTGAATGTTCAGATTTTGTCAAGCAGGCCTCGCTACCATAGTTGGACTTTCCTTTGGACTGCCACTTCACAAATAACGACTTGGAGAGTTAGTTTGATTACATGTATTTATGTCTGCCTACACGTCAGAGGAGGGCACCAGATCTCATTATAGATGGTTGTGAGCCACCATGAGGTGTCTAGGGATTGAACTCAGGACCTCTGGAAGAGCAGCCAATGCTCTTAATCTCTGAGCTATCTCTCCAGCCCATGGAGACTTACTATTTATTAATCATGAAAGCTTGGCCTCTGCTTAGGCTTTTTTCCAACTAACTTAAATTAACCTGTTTCTATTAATCTTTGTTCTGCCATGTGGCTCAGTCACCTCTTCTCTGTACCATATGTCCAACTTTTTCAGTGTCTTGCTGGTGTTTCTCAGGTGCTTAGATTCATCTGGAGTTCCTCTCTCTACCCAGAAATCCCATCCATCCTCTCCTGCCTAGCTGTCGGCCGTTCTTTACTAAACTGATCACAATGACATAGCTTCACAGTGTAAACAAATATCCTGCAGCACTCTACTGACTTATTTATGTTCAAAGTTAGTATTAGAAATGTTATTACAACAAATACAGTTTTCATGCATGATTTTGTATTTGTAAGTACTTCTAAAAAGTGGGAATTTTAAGATAATGACGTAGATACTTGCATTTGTTGGATAGTACCAGCCTGGGCCCTACACATCCATGAGCATGCTTGTTCTCCACATTCTCAAGCACAGTGTGCTCTGAGACCCCAAGTTTTGCAGGGAGAGCTAAGTGCGACTTTGATTCGTGTGTCTGTGATTCTGACCTCACTAAGCTCCCTGTCACTGTCTCTCCTCTCCCCCCCTCCCCTCTCCTCTTCGTCCTTTCCCTCCCCTTTCTTTCCTGATACAAAGGATCAAACCCAGGGCCTATACGTGCTAGACATTACTATCCCTTGAGTTATAGCCCAGCTAGCTACCTTTGCATCCATCTACTAGGGCCCTTATCTTTTGTCGTTGTTATTTGGTTTGGGGCTTATTGTTCTAGAGTTGTGTGACTCGCTTATGTATTTTGAACAATAGACTCGTCACAGATGTGGTTTGCATCTATTTTCTCATACTCCACATGCTAACTTTCTTTTTGTTGATAATTCCCTCTGCTGTGCAGAAGTTTTCCTTATGGTATAGTTCCTCTTGTCTGTTTTTGCTTTGGAGTGATACCCAAGTAGATCATGGCCCGTCAGTATTAAGCAGTCTTTACTATGTTTATTTTGAGGAGGTTTTTGTTGTTTTGTTTCTGTGAGGTGAAGGCAGCTGTGAAATTGTATGAGTTCTCCTTGGTCTATAATAAAAACCCAGAGCCAGATACTGGGGAAAGATGAATTATCATAGAGACAGGGAATAAGCCAAGCCAGTTCTCACCCAGCCACTCCTCAGGCCTCTCTCCATTAATCCAAGGTTCCCTGTCCTCAGCTGATAAGGGAAGTTCCAGGGGAAGCTCCCTCCGCCCAGTTATCTTACTTCCTGGTTCTACTTTCCTAGAGCTAGGTAGGGTTAAAGGTGTGTGCCACCATTGCTTATTCTGTTAGGCCTTTAATTCACAGAGATCTTGGCCTCCAGTGATGGGATTAAAGTTGTGGGCCACCACTCCCTGACCTTCTTGGCTTGGCTCTATGGGTGACTCTGTTCTCTGATCTTTCAGACTATTTTTATTAAATACACGATATATCCCCACACTGTGAGGCAGGGTCTCATTATGAAACCGTGACTAGTCTATAACTCATCCTGTAACTATGCTAGTCTTGAACTTGCAGTGACCATCTTGCATCTGCCTTCCATGAGCCAGTTTTAAAAGTATGTGCTCGGCTTCGGGTGTACTTTACTGGGCCTTTGCTTCTAGAAGTTTTATGGTTTTAAGTGAGATTTGTTAACATCTTTAATTTATTTTGAATTGACTTCTATATATAATGTTAGCTGGGGCTGGAGAGATGGCTCAGAGGTTAAGAGCACTGACTGTTCTTCCAGAGGTCCTGAGTTCAATTCCCAGCAACCACATGGTGGCTCATCATCTATGATGACATCTGGTACCCTGTTCTGTATACTATATACATAATAAATAAATAAATAAATAATGTTAAGGAAGGGTTCAATTTCTTTCCCTAGTATGTTATTGTCTAGTACTATTTATTAAAGAGTTTATTGTTTCCTATTTTGTCTCCTTGAAAAAAACTGGTCGATTTAATTGTTTCTGTTTACACTGGGTTTGTTATACTTTATTGGTTTTGTGTATAGCTAATTTCAGTAACCATATTGTATTGATGTACAGAAGTATGGTGTGTCCAACTTTGTTTTTATTTTCAAAATTGTTTTGGGAAATATGAGACCTTTTTTAGACACAAAATTTTAAAATATTTTTCTATTATATGAAAAGTTTCATTAGAATTTTTATAGGAATTGAGTTGAATATGTAAGGCCCCATTATATGCTGTCTACAAGAAACATGCCATTTAGATTTAGCAATCCTTACAGGCTGAAATGGTATTGTATGAAAATGTTAACTAGAAGAAAAGAGGCTGCAGTTACCATACAAAGTAAACTATCTGTAGAAACAAAGTTACTATATAATGATGGAAGGGTCAGGTAGTCTGAAAATGAAACTAACTGTGCATGTAGAGCACCTACCTCTAAAGAAAATCTACAGCATGTGAAGGGAGGAAGCTGAGAACAGGACAATAGATGGAGATTTCAATACCTTACCTCAGTAATAGACAGAAAATCAATCCAGCCACAGACATGAGCAGTGTCATATAGACTCAGCGAGCCTGATCCAAGACAGATCATTTTTTTGTTGTTGAAAATGTAATTGTTTCTTCCACTCTGTCCTCAAATTGGAGTCAGTGTATAAGTAAAGGTTATTGCCCTTTGTGTAATAGTTTCCCCTGGTCACAGAACTGGATTCGACTTCTTTTATAATAGTTTCTAGTTTATATCCTGGGATTTTTTTAAAATAATAATATCACTTGTAATTTATGATAGTTTGCTTTTTTTCTTGTAGGTTTTTTTACACACCCACCCCTCACCATTTTTGTTTTGTTTTGTTTTTCAAGGCAGGGTTTTTTTCTATAACCCTGGCTGTCCTGGAACTCATTTTGTAGACCAGGCTGGCCTTGAACTCACAGAGATCCAGCTGCCTCTGCATAGAGTACTTGAATTAAAGGCATGTGCCACTACTCAGCTTCTTTTTTAAAAAAAATTTTAAGAGTTAAAACAACAGCAATGGAAATTTGGAAGTCAATCTTCTTATGATGATAAAGAATAACTTCTGGTGATAGCACTATAGATATAGAAACAGGGGGATCAGGATTTCAAGGCCAGCCTTGTCTACATAATGAGCTCAAGGCTAACCTGTGCTACATGAGACTCTTGTCTCAAAAAAAATTTGGGGCTAGAGAGATGGCTCAGCAGCTAACTTTTTGCTGCTCTTGCTAAGGACACTGGTTTGATTTTCAGTGTTACATAGTCACTTACAACCACCTGCAGCCCCCGTTTCAGGGGATTTGATGCCCTCTTCTGCCCTCTTCTGCCCTCTAGGGCATGTGGGGCCCTCCTCTGACTGTGCACACACTCATGCAGTAAGCATTGTACATACAAGCAGAACACAAATTCAGGATAATAAGTCTCTAAAAACCAATTATGTTAGGTGCGCCAAGTCTGTGGTAAAACTAGCATTTGGAAGGCAGAGGCTGGAGGATCAATGCCATCCATTTTGAGGCTAGTCTTTAATGCCCAGCGAGATTCAGTCTCAAAAAATCAAACTAGCAACAAGCACTCGGGAGGCAGAGAAGAAGGACCTCTGAGCTCAGTCAGGGCTAGACTAGATCTACATAGGAAGTTCCAGTCCAACCAGGATTACATAGAGAGACTCTGTTTCCAACAACAAAGCAAGCATAGAAGAATCATGTCAGGAGTAGAAATTGAGAGATGTGAATGGTGTGAGCCTGTGATCCCAGCACTGTGGAGGTGCAGTCAGGAAACTCAGGAGGGGTGTGTGTGTAGGAGGGGGGGGGAGTTTCAGCCATCCTGGGCTACATGTATGTGGAGTCAGGAGACAAGATCCATTTATTTGGTATGTGATAGTTTCTGAATCTTATACACACAAAGGCAAAATGAAGCAAGAAATTCAATAAAATTTCATGTGGAACATGTGACTTTCTGCCAGTGTTCACAGTCTTTGTTGTTTTCTATACAGTCTGAGCTTTTTCTCACCTGTCTCCTTACAGCCTAAGTGTGATGGACAGGCCTTGCTGACACAAGTGTGGAAGCATTTGAACCTGATTGAATGTGACTACTTTGGACTAGAGTTTAAGAACATCCAGTCCTACTGGGTATGTGCTTTTGATTTGCTTTTGGAAACTGAGTCTGACTGTGTCATAGAATAATCATGTGTCCACACTGTCCACAAGGCCTTTTAGGTCACATTTTAATGATGCAAGATGTTTGATAAATGACATGTTATCCTTAGCAAAGCTATGATATTTAAGTACTTGGTTTTCACTTGTGAGGAATGTACCTGCTTTAAAGCCTAAATGCATATCCTCTCTAAATTCTTCCCACTCGCTAGCACCTGTGCCAAGGAAACTTGAGTTGCCATGGCAACCACTGATGCATCCTGCTAGATCTGAATTGTGTTGCAAGTTGATATTGAGCAAAGTGGACTGATTTTGTATCATTTTACTTATTAAACAAACTTCTAATTTGTTAAGTGTGGCATGTTATTATTTGTAGATGTGACTGTTTTATCAGCCCTTTAGATCGGAAAGTGTGTCATTGCTGTGCTCTGTCATGTCTCAGCCTCTGCAGCAGGGTGGGGATGCCTGAGTTTTCTGTTCTGGTGAACAGCAGACACCTTTCACATGGCAGCAGCTCATCAGTTTGTTGTTTGCTCACAACTGGTTCTGTTGGAAACTCTGGAGTAATCCAAATTAATCCAAATTAATGTTATGGAATTACAGCATATTAATGCTACTTCAGGCTTCTTGAAGCCTGTATGGCTGAGCTTCCTGTGCAGAGCATTAAAATATGACTAATGGGGGCTGGAGAGATGACTCAGTGGTTAAGAGCACTGGCTGTTCTTCCAGAAGTCCTGAGTTCAATTCCCAGCATCCACATGGTGACTCACAACCATCTACAATGAGATCTGGTACCTTCTTCTGTACACCGTATACATAATAAAAAAATGAAATATTTTTAAAAAGATATGACTAATGCGTAAGAGAACAAAAAATGTCCTGTCATAAAATCCTCTTATTAATTATTTGTATTTTGTAGCATACTTACTAAATGAGGAAATTTTTAATAGTTTTATTCTCTTCTGTTAAAAACTCTGTTTAGATTTGGCTTGAACCCATGAAGCCCATCATTAGGCAAGTGCGAAGTAAGTACCTTGTTTAAGTCTTTTTCTTTTTTTTTTTTTTTTTTTAAAAAAACTATTTATTTATTATTTATTTATTTGCCTTGGTGTTTGCCTGGAACTGGAACTACAGACAGTTGTTAGCTGCCATGTGGGTGCTGGGAATCGAACCCGGGTCCTCTGGAAGAGCAGACGGTGCTCTTAACTGCTGAGCCATCTCTCCAGCCCCTTGTTTAAGTCTTTTTCAAACCTCCCTCCTTTAAGTGCTTGTTCTGGAAGTGTTCTCGGTACGTTCACAGTCCTCCTTATCACAGCTCTGTATAGGTAGTAATAGTCACAGTGGATAAACCTGAAGTCACTTTGCTGGTTGGGTTTAAACTACAGTAAACAGGCATAAGGACACCAGATTTAACTCCAATCATCATAGATAACTTGCTTTAAATTTGAAAGTCATAGGATTTATTGCTTGATATCCTAATTGTGGGTCAATATGTTGTGGTGGGGAGAAGTTTCTTTCTAGGTCATGAGAAGACATCCACAGTTCCCCTCCCTCCCCTATGCTCACTCACCTTCTTTCCCCCCCCCCCCCCCCCCCCCCCCCCCCCCCCCCCCCCCCCCCCCCCCCC
>PVIH01004044.1:90535-102562 GCA_004025045.1 Sigmodon hispidus | reverse complement strand
ATAAATCCTGGTCCCATCGGCAGGGCCTTTTTTAAGATATATTTTTTTTTTTGAGAACTAGAGAAATGGTTCACTGGTTAAGCCTGGCTGCTCTGGCAGGATTCGCTGCCCACACCAAAATTCCAGTGCAGGAGACCTGACACCTCTTTCCAGCCTCCACGGCACTAGGCAGGCATGTTGTACATCTATACATGCAGACAAACACTTCTGCACTTAATTTTTTTTTTGGCTTGGGGATTTTTTATGTTTTCCTGGTTTGGATTTTAGATATGGGCAGAGGGAGCAGGCTCTTTCCACATATTCCAGGCGGGCCTCACACTCATCCTCCTGTGAGGTCCCAAGTAAAGGGATTACAGGCAGAGCTGTCGTGCACAGCATTGCCTGCACCTTCTCAGTAACCACATTAAGAAGAAAAGGATACATAGGAGTAACTTGTGCAGAGAAGAAAAGGCTGTTCATGTCACCTGAGCATTTTATCCAACTTCTTCCTCTTTCCCTAAAATCTGTGCAGCCCTGGTATTGAATTTCTGTGGTGCAGACATCAGATCTTCTGTGTCTGGTGCCCTTTGCAGAGTCAGATTGTTCTAATTCAGTTAGTGAGTGCCACAGACATTTTTTTCACTCTAATGTATGTAAAGTTTTTAAAATGTTTTTATTACCACAATATGCTATAAGCATCTTAATGTAATTTTAACCTAAAATATAAACAGGAATGTATTTTATTCTATGTACTTGCTCATTTTCAAGACAAGGTGCCTCTTTATGGCTCAGACTAGTTGTGAGCCCGTGACCCTCCTGTTTCAGCTTCCTGAGTACTGGACACCACCATGCCTGGCCCATATTTGTTGTTGTTTTAATTCATTGTGGATACTGCTTTTGGCTTTAGGGCCAGGGTCTTACTGGGTAGCCCAGGCTGGATTGCTTCAAATGTACAGCAGTCTTAATGTTTCAGCCTTCCCAATGCTAGAGTTACAGCCATGAACTACCAAAGCTGGCTTTAATTCAATTTTATTTTTTGAGAAAGGATCTTATATAGTCTATGCTGACCTCAAATTTGCTATGTATCCAAGGATGACCTTTAACTCCTGGTCCGTCTGCCTCTCTCTCTCCAGGGCTGGGATTACAGACATACACACCACACTTGGTTTTTATGTGGTTTGGGGATGGAACCTAGTGCCTTATGTATGGTAGACACATACTTTACTAACTCCCACACATCCTGTCCAGCTATCTGTCTTTGTCTTTTTGAGGCAGGTTGTCACTGTAACCCCAGATGACCTAGAACTCAATTTGTAAACCAGGCTGGCCTTGAACTCACAAGGGCCCACCTGCTTTTGCCTACTAAATTCTGGGATTAGAGGAGTACACCACTATGTCTGGTAATTTTAAAATTTTAATGTGTAATTTCCCACCTACTTTAGAATACTCCCAAGTAATCTCTGCTTGAAGCAAAATATTAAAGTTTCTCAATACATATGATTGGTAGTTAAGGACTCATAAATGTGTGCATAGGACATTTCTTTGACATTTTATTATAAAAAATAAATACAGAGAAAATAAATAACCTTATTTATGAAACTTTTTTATTTTATTTTTGTAGGACCAAAGAATGCAGTGCTTCGTCTGGCAGTGAAATTTTTCCCACCAGATCCTGGTCAGTTGCAGGAAGAGTATACAAGGTAGAGAGCCCACCCAGCAGGAACTGTTAGCATCTGCTAAGTGCTTAGGAGAGAATGAGGCTGCTTTTATTCAGTTTCAGTTGTACTGAATGTAGCTCAGTTGTATTTTATTTATTTATTTTGAAAAAATTATGATATGCTATTTTAGTGATATAATTTTATGAAAATATTTCTTGCATCCAGAGAGATTGGATTTTTTTCTGAACCTCAAGGCCAAGTTAATGATATACCTGGAGATCACATAAGCTTTATCTTTGTTCTGTTAGGATTTTCATTGCTGTGGAAAAACACCATTACCAAAAGCAAAACCTTTTCCTTGGTGAGGAAAACATTTATTTCATTCTGAGGGGAGTCAGGGTAGGAAGGCAAGGCAGAAACTGAAGCGGAGGGCCGCTCGTCACTGGCTTGCTTCTCAGGGCTTCCTCAGCCTGTTTGCAACCCCTCACCCTTTGGGATGGTCTCACCTACATTAATCATTAATCAAGAAAATGCACCACACACCATTCTGCTGAGGGTGTTTGCTCAGTTGAGATTTCCTCTAGCCTATGTGGAACCAACAGAGCGTCTACTTAGCACATCCCATCCCTACTGTGTTTAACCTGCCTCTAAGAGAACATCCTCCCAACCAACTACCCAGGCTAATTAATAACTTCAGTCTTAAGTTACGTCCTCTTTCATGTCCCTAGCCCAGATAGTGTACGTGTGTTGTGGTAACTGTCTGCTGAAAGCAGCCAACAGTTCAGAAACAACCTCATAAAATAAGTGTTCACCATAAATGTTGGAAAACCATGTGCATATTGTTTGTCTGAGTGAGAGTCAGTAAAATGACTCTCCTTGTAGAACTCTGTTAAAGATCTCTATAAGGGATCCCTCTTCCCTTTCCCATGCTATTTTTTTATGTAGTTCATAGACACGTTCTTTGTTAAGGGACAGTCAGACATTAGATAGCATCCAGGCAGGCATAAATATATACACCGACAGACCACAGACTGATCAGTAACCACAGAATGCGACAGATGGAGGATACAAGGAGCACAGAGGAGAATTCAAATTTGGGCTTGTTCTTCGTCAGCTAAGTACAAAATGAAGTATTTTGTGTTCATTCCTTAATGCAACATGGACTCATTTTGGTGCCTCTAAGGTTATCTTTAGTGCATTAAAACACACACACTACTACAAACAAAAAGAGTGGATGAGAACAGGTTGGATAAAGGCGCTTGCTGCCAAGTCTGCTGACTTGAACTCACTTCCCAGAAGCCCCACTTCCCCTGCCAGCGTGTGGCTCATTATTATTATGGAGAGAGGGCTCAGTGGTTAAGAGCACAGGCTGTTCTTCCAGAGGACCCTGGTTCAATTCCCAGCACCCACATGGCAGGTCCCAACTGTCTATAAACTCCAGTTCCAGGGGATCTGATACCTTCAAACATACATGCAGGCAATATATACCAATAAACATAAAAATACAAATAAATTAAAAAGTAAAATCTCAAATAAAGTTGTGTAATATAAGAACTAAAGTTCTGTGTCCTTGACCACCCACCCACTCCCAGGTAAGTACTGACACTGGGCAGAGGTCTTCCCAAGAGTGGTTGTCTTTGAGTGAACACAGCACAGAGAGAGCCATCAGAAACTATGTCACCAGCTCTGCCAAGTGATACATTCGAAGCTGAAACTTGCCCCAGGTTTAATAAGCCATGGTCTTTTCACACTGTATAGACCGGCACCTAATTTATTTAGTCATTAGCATCTTAGTGCATTTGGGGCTTATTCCTAGTTCCTCTCTTAAAATATCATTGTTGGCATGCCTTTGTGAACTCTGAGGATACTGTTATAAAAGCTGTTAGCATGCAGCTCCTCATTTAGGAGCACACACATCGTCATTTCTAAGAGTGCAGGAGCTCCTTTTAGCTAGGTGTATACTAACATCAGATGGATACAAGGATGGGTGAGCATGGCATCTGCATAACAATGATATGTAGGTTCATGAAACATTCCATTTTGTTTTTCAAAAAAGAGAGAATTTAGTCATTTTTTTGTATATGTGTGCTTTGCCTGCATGAGATTCTGTGTACCACATGTGTGCCTGATGACCATCTAGCCATCAAATTCTCTGGAACTGGCATTTCAGAGCAATTGTGAGCCACGATGTGGATGTTGGGAATTGAATTCTAGTCTTCCAAAAAAGCAACACGTGCTCTTAATCACTGAGACATTTCTCCATTCCCAAATCTAGTAAAATTTTAATAGTTTGTACCAAAGTGTTCATTTCTGTTAAGTCAGGGAGTTTGGGTTATCTGCAAGTTTTGTAACTCCCAGAATAATACTTAGAAAGAACTACTTATTCCTTATTGAAGGATTAAATTAAGATATAAATATTTTCTTTTTTATCTGCCTTCCTACCTATTTATTTTGAAACAGGGTCTGACTATTATGTAGTTCCAGCTATCCTGGAACTCACTAGTAGACTATACTGGCCTTGAACTCAGAGATCCACCTGCCTCTGTCTCTGAAGAACTGGGATTAAAGGTGTGCTACTGTGATTCGACTCGCCTCACGAATGCTTACAAATTGCAGTCTTGTTAACATTCTCACCAGTAGTATTTTACATACAGCTTGTGCCTTAGGTCCTTACTGAGACTGAGTATTATCAATCTGCTTAAAAGTATCACAGCACATTTGAAGCTGTCTTAACTGTTTCTGCTCTTCTGTCCAAAACTATGAGTGCAGTTTTGCAGTATGAATTTATGAACTTCTTGCTGAGGTATTACCTCAGAGTGTGATTGTGTGGGTCAGTGGTATGCCTGAAAAGGCTGATTTCTGTCCTACTGTTGGACAGAAGTTCCTCTGTGTGCTGAGCACTTTGTGTGTGCTCTGGCGTGCAGGACCGAGCCTGCTGAGCAGACTTGCCTTCTGACCTTTGGTGTCTGCTTGCCATGTGAAAGGGCTTTTGTGACGTGGCCTGCCTGTCCTTGGAGGGCACTGCATTTTGTTCAGTGTTGAGTGCTGCTCCCCAGAGCTGCATGATCTCTAGAGAGGCTTGTCTGCATCATGGTCAGGGAACCTTTGGAATTGATCTTCTCTTGCTTTGAACTCCTTTCTAGGTACCTGTTTGCTTTGCAACTCAAGAGAGACCTTCTGGAAGGACGCCTGACCTGCACAGCCACCACTGCAGCCCTTCTCACATCCCACCTGCTGCAGTGTTAGTATCCCCGATGTGGGGGGAGGCGTGGGCAGGCAGGCGCCGCCAGAGTACCCCTGGCCTGCTGGTGCTCATGTCTAGTTGACAAGCCTGTGTTCCTGGTTTCATGGGTATTCCTGTTTAGATATATTCTTGGTGAGGCGAAAGCTGACTTCTGTAATGTACCACTCCTTGAGGCAAATAGCTCAGAGTCTCGAAGCCAAAGTCTGTAGTTATATTCATTCTGTGAGTTGTCCCCCATTTCTGGCTTTATGCTTTCTCTTTCTCCTACCGAGTGCTGGGAAAGAACACCAAGCCTTACACATGCTGAGCAAGCATCCTGCCACTAAACCACAGAGCCAGCACTTCCATGTTTGTTTGTTGTTGTTTATATTTTTAAACAACTTGGACTGGCCTTAATTTGTGTACCCCAGACGACCTCTGTCTCCACGCCCCACATACCTTTATCCAGTTTAACAGCAATAGATTCTCAGCACACCCAGAAAGGGGCCTCTTGAGGGTGAGCTACAGTCCTCGATGTCTAAACATTAACACTAGAAGGAAGAGAACACTTTCCTTTAGTGTCTTATGTGGAACAAAAAGTAATGGAGAAGGATATAAAACCTAAACTTTCTTTAGAAATAAACTGAGATTCTGAGACACGGCTGCATGTTTTACAAGAATTATGAAGCCATAGGAGTAGAAAGGGAAGAACCCACATTGTTTCTAGACTAAAGGTGAGGAGGCCATGTCGTTGTGCACTTACTGTGTACAGGAATAACACCCACATACATAATATAAACATAAGTAAATAAATATTTTAACAATTCATAAATCTGTGAGAGTTTTGAATATTTTTAAATTTCCCAGAAGGAAAATGATTTAGCAGACATTTTTCTAAAGCAAAACAATTATCATGGTTATAGTATTCATGAGACAGTATACATATAAACTGATTTTATATTTTTGATTGTGAGTCTAGCCTTTAATGGCTGAGCCATCTCTCCAGCCCAAACTGATTTTTAAAAATAAAAGCCGGGCAATGGTGGAAATGCCTTTAATGCCAGCACTTGGATGGCAAAGGCCGGCAGGTCTCTGACTTCAAGGCCAACCTGGTCTACAGAGTAAGTTACAGGACAGCCAGGGTGACACAGAGAAACTCTCTCAAAAAACAAACAAACAAACAAAACAGTAAGCTAGGGATAGAGAGATGACTCAGAGGTTAAGAGCACTTGCTGATGATGCAGAAGCCTCACATTCTGTTTTCAGCACCCACAAGGTTGCTCATAACCATCTACAACTCCAGTTCCAGGAGTACATGCTTTCTTCTGGCTTCCTCAAGCTCTGCATGCACATGATACGTGCACACGCTACATTCATATGCAGGCAGAACACTCTTACACATAAAATTTTTTAAATCTTTTAAAAAGTAAGATAAAAATGGCCATTGTACTCAGGGTTCACTATAAACTCATCAGAATTTTTGGTCTTCAGGAGTTGAAGGGGGAATCCCTATACCTTTCCTGTGTTTACCTTCGAATAGCATAATATTTGGAAAGATAAAATATAAAACATTTTCATGCTCAATGCTTATCACTTATTTCCAAATCCAAGTGACTGACTTTCATTGTCTCATCTCAGCGGAGATAGGAGATTATGATGAAGCCTTGGATCGAGAACACCTCAAAGCCAATGAGTACTTGCCCAACCAGGAGCAATCCCTGGAAAAGATACTAGACTTCCATCAGAGGCACACGTAAGTTGATCGTGAGTGGGAAGAATGTAGTTATTGCTCAAGGATGTTTAACCAGGAACTTCAGGCTTCTGCAGAATTTGAACTGAAGTAACAGTGATTGTTCATGGTCTCAGAACATGCAGCAGCCTGTGGGGTTCTAACAAAGTAAGGGGGAAATCCTATATTAGAACACAGAGCAGGGGAACCTTCCTGCATGTCAGATGTGACTTCATGTGAACATCGCTTTTTTGAAGGCTGATTAATTAGGATGTTAGCCAGATTCACTTCTATTTTTTGGTGATATAACCTGGGCTATGAGCTGTATAGCATGTTAGGAAACCTTTATGTGGATAGATCAAATTAGTGTTGGTGTTGCTGTTGTTTTTCCCAATGTAGGGTTTCTATGTGTAGCCCTAGATGTCCTGAAGCTCTCTCTGTAGACCAGGCTGGCCAAGAACTCACAGAGATGTGCCTGCCTCTGTCTTCCAAGTGCTGGGATTAAAGGCATGTGCCACCACCACTCAGCAAGTTCAGTTGTTTTGCAATGATAAGAAAGCTACCAGTATCATTTACATTTCCTCTAGCTCACTGTTTGGTAGCTAGATGTGCTGTTTGCAGATAGCTTCAAGTAAGTTGTAAAACTTACCATTTAGTGAATTCAGATAAAACATTTTACCTTTTACAAGTAGATTAAAATAAGAAGATAGAAGGCTAACAGAGTAGCTTCAGGTAGTCGAGGGTGGGGATCCCTGACTTCAATCGCAAGAAAACCCAGAAGCCTAAGGATTAAATAACCAACTTCCTTGTGGGGGACATTAAAACAAGACAAAAACACCTTTCCCCACTGTTAGCCATGGGCAGCCGAGATCACCTCATCAAAGTGCTGGTGGTGGGGGACGCCGCTGTGGGCAAGACGTCACTGGTCCAGTGTACTCCCAGGACAGCTTCAGCAAGCACTGCCAGTCCACTGTGGGAACGGATTGTGCTTTGAAGGTTCTCCAGTGTCTGACTCAGATGGTGCGGCTTCATCTGTGGGATATTGCAGGGCAGAAGCGCTTCACCTCCATGGCACGACTGTACTAACGAGATGCTTCTACCTGTCTCATTATGTTTGATGTCACCAATGCCACTACTTTCAGCAATAGCCAAAGATGGAAACAGGATCTGGACGGCAAGCTTACACTGACCAGTGGAGAGCCAGTGCCCTGCCTGCTCTTGGCCAACATGAGTGATCTGTCCCCTTGGGCAGTGAGCAGGGACCAGATTGACCGGTTCAGTAAAGAGAATGGTTTCACAGGTTGGACAGAAACAGCAGTCAAGGAAAACAAAAATATTAAGGAGGCCATGGGAGTCCTCATTGAAAAGATGGCAAACAATTCCAGAGAAGATTCAATGTCTTTGTGTACCCAAGGAAACTACAACAGTCTCCAAACCAAGTCCTCCTCTGGCTGGACATGCTGCTAGTTCTGTCTGGCTCCTTTTCTATCCAGGTTGCTGAGTCTTTCCACCTCTTCCTGTTGGTTGCCCACCTGGCATAAAAATTCTGTTAAAAACATTTGAACTGTCTCTTGCCAGCTGCTGCCCAGAAAGTCCACTGGGACTTGGGAAAGGCTGCCTGGGACCCATGTGCATCTTGGGTGTTGCCTCTGACTTACTGTTGGCCATGTAGTCCCAGCTAGGGCTTCCTACATGACAGTAATCATCTCAGCCCTCCTGTAGCATGAGTTTATGGGAAAGATTAAAAATTAGTACCTTTGCGGGGGCAGGGGGGGGGGAGAAGACTAACGTACAAGGACCCTATTTCCTTGTCCTGCATATATGGTGTGTTAGTTTTGTCGTGGGTAAATGTATGGAAGTGGACCATGTGCCCTCTAAAAACTTTCCATGTTGATTTATTTGCTGGCTTTATCTGACTGTTTTCCTGACCCATTTTCTTACATTCTTTGACTTCTTTAGAAGACAACTGTGTGACATATTAAAATGTCCTTCATTATAGGGGCCAGACACCTGCAGAATCGGATTTCCAGGTGCTAGAGATTGCAAGAAAGTTGGAAATGTATGGCATCAGGTTTCACATGGCTTCTGATAGAGAAGGGACCAAGATTAATCTGGCAGTTTCTCACATGGGTGTCCTCGTGTTCCAGGTAGGTGGAAGGACAGGGGGAGGGCCCAGAGCGGCCAGAGTCCTGGTGCACAGTGAGCTGGTACAGTTTGTTGTTGCTGTGTTTGTTGGTGGGTTTTTGTGGTGGTGAGTGAGTGCTGTATGTGGAAGAGAAACTTAGCATATTATCTGATTAACCAACCTCTTACAATGAAGAAACTGCTTTCATATTCTTCTCCCTCACAGTAAAACTGTGCTCATTGTCCTGGAACTCACAGCCCCCACTACCACCAGGGCAGATCACTGCCCAAGCTATCTGTTCTGTTATTCAATCTGATGTTGAACCAGAGTCACCCTTAGGATCTTGAGCTGGGACTCAGGATCTTGGGGAGAGGGTGCTGTGGACATCCGGGAGTAAGTAAGAACTCTTGTTAGTTTACAAGAGCTCTGATGGTAGGTGGGTAGCTCAGACTTAGACACGGAGGGCCTGAAACAGAAGGCCTGCTTTGTCAGCATGAAGATCAGCTGCGGCCCTGCTGGCAGACACAGTACTTATTCCCTGTGCTACAGCAATATCCATGTCCCCCTTCATGGTACTTGTCAGAGCTTGGAATCAAGGCACCTCACTTGGAGCTTCTAGGAACACTGGCCAGATTGACAGAAAGTGGAGGCTTCTTTGAAAAGCCTGACTGTCTCCTATAGATGCTGATGCCGGTACCTGCAACAGCAGCACTAGTGTGGAAACTTCTCTGGGAAGCTGAGTATTTGGACAGCACAGAGAGCCCCATCTATTCTTGACCTGGGGCGGCACTTTGGCACTCAGTCCTTGCTTCTACTGCAGTATCTTCTGAGAATAAGTGGCATACACCCTCACCCTCACACCTTCATAGGCATTGCCTGGGGATAAGGTGCTCTTTTACATAATCATAATGCATTTACCACTGACACCTTAATACAGTAATCCCAAGTTCAAGGCCAGCATGGGCAACAAAAGAAGCCTCAAAAAAATAAAAATAAAAAAAGAGAATTCCATGGCAGTATAATGGCTCATGGGTAAGCTTGCTTGCTGACAACCTGGTGACATGCGTTAAATCCTCAGGACCTACATGGAGGAAGGAAAGAGTGAACTTCTACAGCTTGTCCTCTGACTTCCACACATTTCCCATGGCATGATGCACCCCCACACCCACTGCCCCCCACTTCCGTACAAGTTAAACTGGTGATTTTTCTGGTCCTACAGAGAGTAATTGCCATGACAGGCTTTCAGCTAAGAAGGAGAGGCAGCTTTACTGTGGACACACTGCTGCCTTAGGCTCTGAGCCTTGTCAGTGTGTTAGGGTTACAGAGCAAACATCAATTCCTGAAAACACCCCAGAATGCTGGAGAACAGCAAAGCTGGAACAACAGTTCTAAAAGGTAGAGCACATTTAAAAAGGGATTAGGACTGCAAAACGGCTCAGCTGATAAAGGCCCCTGCTCCAAATCTGATGACCCTAGTAAAACTTTTTGAGGGGTTTGAGGGCCTCAAAACAGGATTTCTCTGTGTTACAGCTCTGGCTGTCCTGGAACTCACTCTGTAGACTAGGCTGGCCTCGAACGCACAGAGATCCACCTGCTTCTGCCTCCTGAGTACTGGGATTAAAGGTCTGCACCACCACTGACTGGCTAAAAAACATATTTTTTAAAAGAAACCAAGATCTGGCCCATGGCTTTCTAGGGAGTCATTTCTATTGGCTTTTAAAAAAAATTATTTACTATATATATATATATATATATATATATATATATATACACATGTGTATATATATGTGTATATATATATATACATATATATATTGGTACACGTGCTTCTATCTGCAGATATGGCTACAGGCCAGAAGAGGGCATCAGACCTTATTATAGATGGTTGTGAGCCACCATGTGGTTGCTGGGAATTGAACTCAGGACCTCTTGAAGAGCAGCCAGTTCTCTTAACCATTGAGCCATCTCTCCAACCTCTAGGGAGTCATTTTTACACCCTCTGAAAGCTACATACGACTGTGCTAGTTTTTGTTTTTGTTTTTGCATCTGTCCATCTGCCCATCTGCATATGTGAAAACCAGAAGTTTTTTTTAACTACAGTGCAGACTAGGGTTCTCTTCCTGCCTTTCCCTAGGAAAAAACCTGATGCTTCTTCTTGCCAGCCTGGCCATCACTGTTGTCTCTTGCGCTCACTTTCTTTTGTTGAGGGGACTTCAGAATGTGTGATGTTACCATTGGTTTTTATAATTTGTAATGAAGCTGTATCTAAAAAGCTTAAATCACCAGTTTAGAATAGATAATATATTTGATGTTGCTGTTTTGATTTAGAGCTGTTCTAGGTGAAATGATGATGTGCACTTGAACCACTCTGCTGCTTGTCAAAGCATATTCTGCTTTGTAAGGAAAGGCATGTGTGCCTATCTTACAAAGGTGTCATGTCTGTCTGTCTCTGATATTTCAGGGAACCACCAAAATCAACACTTTCAACTGGTCCAAGGTCCGGAAACTAAGCTTCAAGAGGAAAAGGTTTCTTATCAAACTTCACCCAGAAGTCCATGTGAGTATTAATGTAGAACTTTTAATATTGTTAGGGATTTAATCATTATTAAAGGGTTTTTTTTTTGAGCACTTGATAAAATTGGGCACACATCTGTATCTCAACACTCTGTGGGAAAAAGAGGCAGGGAAATCAGAAGTTCTAGGTCATCCCTGGTTATCTAGGGAGTTGGAGGCCAGAGACTAGAGCTTGAGACTAGAGACTCTGTCTCCAAAAACCGTACTTTGTAGGTAAGTCAGGATCAGGTATTTAATAATTTAAATTCAGGACTTGGGATCAGGGTCAAGATGGGGATGCCTAGCATGCCTACATTGCCCCTCTGGGGAGCTTATCGGTTCCTGCCCTAAGGGTTTTCAGTTCAGCTCTGGCCTAGGAAGATGAATGCTGAGAGTAACTGAACCTATCAGCAATGTACTATGAGGACTTCTGCTCAGACAGAGCCTAGGGGCCTCCCCAGTCTTCCTAGGGGCCAGAGAGAAGGCCTAGCAGTTAAGAGCACTTACTGCACTTACCCAGATTGGGCTCAGTTCCCAGCACCTGCATGGTGGTTCACTACTGTTTGTAGGTCCAGTTTCAGGTGATCCAGCCGCTCTTCTGGCTGACCTCCACAGGCTCCATCACACACACAGGCACATTAAATAACTAACCCTCAAAACTTGACCCCTGACTAGTCTGATTGAAGAATCTTTGGTTATCAGGAAATAATAAGAACTCCTTTTAATCCCAGCACTGAGGAGGCGGGGGGGGGGGGGGGGG
>PVIH01004044.1:60425-90435 GCA_004025045.1 Sigmodon hispidus | reverse complement strand
AATACTTCAAGTGGTTAAAAGTTTTCAAATTGTTCCTTTTTTGTTCAGAGGAAGCTAGGAGTCAGTAGATCAGCTGAGTCATGCCATGGCTGAAGCTTGAGGTGCCACCTGGGTGGGTTTTGGGTTAGGGTTACTGTTCTAGTAGTATCTGCGTCCTCGGACCAACCAGAAGAGTATCTCTGTCTAAGCTTCTAAGAAGCACATGGGGCATCCATATTCCTGTGCATATGGGGGGACATTGGACTTCAGTGGAGACTTGGAGTATGTGTCTGTGTGTCTGCATGTGTCTGTGTGTTCACTTGGCTATTTGGTTGTTTTTTGTTATTTTGTTTGGTTTTGGGTTTTATGGAACAGTGTCCCCCAGACTGTGCTCTGACTCCTGATTCTCCTGCCTCAGACTCCTAAGTGCTGTGATTATAATCCCATGCCACAGGCACAATCTAATGAAAGATGACCTGCTGCTTAATATCTAAATAGTCCTCTACTCTCTATAGATGAAAAGATGCAAATCAAAAGCTTCCTTTTTCTCTATGAGTGAAAAATGTTGTTTGAGTTATTCTGGAAAGGTAGAAGAGAAATACTGCTCTGTTGTGGAATATTACTGTAACTATGTGAAGATGTATTGTATTTGTTTAGGTTGTGAAATATTAACTATATAAAGGCATGTTACATTTATGCTGCATTTTTAAAGTTATGTATAGGTATTTTTCATTTGTTCATGCTATATTTGTATAATCATGTATAAGATGTATTGCTATTTCACCTTGCTTGCCAAAGGTACTTGATTAGTCTAATGAAAAGCTGATCAGCCAATAGCTAGGCAGGAGAGGGATAAGTAGAGCTGGCAGACAGAGAATAAGCAGAATAAATGGAAGGAGAGAGAAGAGGAGAACCAAGGACATCCCCAAGGCCAGCCAGTCAGGCAGCTGCCAGCCAGCCTGACACAGAGTAGGACATACAGAATGAAAACACAGCTAAAAACAATCAATAAATACATAAATAAATAAATAAATAAATAAATGCCCTGAGACAAAATGTAGATGAGAGAAACAGGTTAAGCTATAAGAGCTACTGAAACAATCATAAGGCTGAGCATTCATAACTGATAATAAGTCTCTGTGTATGATTTGGGAACTAACTGGTCGGTGGCCCAAAACAAAGCTGGATTTTTTTTCACTTTACAAAAGTTACTATGGGAATGGCATGTCTTAAGTTATATTTAAATCCCTAAACACCTAGTTTTTTTGTTAGTTGTTTTGGTTTGGTTTTGATTTTTCAAGACAGGGTTTCTCTGTGTAAACAGCTCTGACTGTCCTGGAACTTGCTTTGTAAACCAGGCTGACCTCAAACTCACAGAGATCCTTCTGCCTCTGCCTCCTGAGTGCTGGGATTAAAGGCTGAACCACCACTGCCCAACCACCTAGTTTGTAGAAGATGATTTGGTAACATATACCATAAGATTCAAAACACACATGATCTTATAGCTTAGAATTTTATTTTTAGGAATCTATCCCAAGAAATCAAAGAGACAGACAGCAATGGTTTCTTCATGTTGATATATGTGAGCCTGAACTCTATAACTTGTAGTTATCTAAGGCCTGTGCCACCAAGCCCAGCTCTAATTTTTAATTTTGAAACTGCCTGTGAAATGATCTGCTTCCAGAGCTTGCTTTCTGTTCTCCAGTACTCTATTTTTATGTTTGCATCTTGAACCTTTGTATTTTGTTACTAGGGACCCTACCAGGACACGTTAGAGTTCTTGTTGGGTAGCAGAGATGAATGTAAGAACTTCTGGAAGATATGTGTGGAGTACCACACCTTTTTTAGGCTTTCTGACCAGCCTAAGCCAAAGGCAAAAGCTGTCTTCTTCAGCCGGGGCTCCTCCTTCAGATACAGGTAGGACTAACCTCGGCTGCAGGGATGGCTGACTGCTGGGGAGAGGGAGGTGTCATAGCCTGGGCAGATAACTGTACTCAAGGGTAGTTTTGTGAAGGACAATAAATACATAAAGGGAAAAAAATCAAATATTCCAAGTTTGGGAAAATAGGTTTTAAAAGGCCTGCGAAATTGGCTATTTACTAAAAGTAAAACTTGGAGTTATTTATACCTGTTTCTGGGGGAGGATGGGCAGTCTTACTTGTGTTCTTAACTCTGGAAGGTAATATTGTGAAGTAACTGAGCCTTTATTTGTAGTGGAAGAACTCAGAAACAACTAGTAGATTATGTCAAAGACGGTGGGATGAAGAGAATTCCATATGAAAGGTAAACTGTGGAATTTATGATATAAACTTCCTATTTAAACATGTTTATGTGTGTATGTGTTGAGGGGGGGTGTTTGCCTGCATTCGTGTCTATGCACCACATGCCTGAACTGCTCTCAGAGGCATGAGAGGGGTCCAGATCCCCTGGGACTAGAGTTTGAGGTGGTTGCAAGTTGCCATGTGGATGCTTGGACTTGAACCCATGTCCTCTGGAAAAGCAGCCAGCCCCTGGTCCCCCTTTTAAAAAAGCAGGTTCTTACTGTGTAGCCCTGGCTGTCCTGGAGTTCACAGAAATCCTACTGTCTCTTCTTCCTGAGTGCTAGGATTAAAGGCATGTGCCACCATGTCCAGCTTATTTTAAATATTTACTTAGATAAATGACATTTTAAAGGCATAAACATGTATTTTAATGCTCACTTTTGGGGGATTTGTTCTTTGTTTTTTAAGAAACTGGCTTTGTAATGTCTTTATGGAGATAATTGTATTCATACTTGGTATCAATGTATAGTCTCTGAACTATGTAGCTCATTTTGTATGTGAAGGTTCTGCGTGGTGTCTCAGCTGTGATGAAATCCATGACAAAAGCAAGTTAAGGAAAGAAGGGCTTATTCTGGTTTGCAGTTTCGGGTTACAGTCAGCCACAGTGGGGGAACCAGAGCAGCAGCCCCTTGAAGCGTGAGGTGACAGTGCTTCCACAGTCAGGAGCAGAATGCTGGATGATGCCTTTGCTCAGCTCACACTCCTTCCAAAGTGTAGGAGGGATCCGTTACAGTGGGAGGTTAGCATATCAGCCTGATCCTCACGGTGATTCCAGATTCTGCCATGTTGACAGTTAACACTAACTTTGATAGTGTACGCAACTCACACTCAAGATGTATGGACATTTTCCATTAGTGTGTAGATATAACATTATTCCCTTTGAGTTTATTTTAAAATCTTAGTTACTGATTCCTTTTTGCTTTCCACCCTGTCTTGGTCATGTTCTTATGTGAGCTGTCTTCCTGGATACAACAGACCTGGGGTTCTAGAGACAGACATGGTGAGAGAGAGGAATGCTGACAGACCCCGAGATGGGGGATTGTGAGCCTCACAGCACACTCTCTGTTTTGCAGACGGCACAGTAAGACTCGGACGTCTCTTCATGCCCTGACTGTAGATCTGCCTAAACAGGTCAGTCTTTGGTTGACACCATAAGCAGTTTTAACTGCCAAGGTGTACTTTTCTAGTCAGTCCTGTCTTCGGTGGTGTAAGAAGGCTCATGTGACTTAATGCACACTTCTGACTTCAGAGTGAATTTCAGATGAAACAGCTGTGAGCTCTGCACTGTGAATCAGTGTTGTGCAATCCGCTAGGGACTCTGGACAACTGTCAGCTGTGCAGGTGACTTCCTAAATACACTGTAGCCACTCCAGGCGGTGGACTGATGTGCTGCTCTTAAAGGACTGCTGTAAGAAGATGGAGCACAGAGACACCCTTGCCGTTAAAAGTGGGAAAAAGCTTTCCGTCTCTGTGTGTTTGGTCTGATTGTAACTGTGTTGAAGCAAAGATGGACGCAGATTCCTCTTGGAAGAACACTTGGCAGGGATGTCCCCAATGAGATAGCAGCCGCTCCACAGCCCTATGCTGAGCCCTAAGTGACTACTCTGTTCCAGGTCGCCTCATAACAAGTCTCTTACCACTTTCGCATTAACGTCCACACTCAAGCACGATTGTCCGGCCAGTCCTACTTCGGGGTGTGACTGTGTCATTGTTTCCTTGTGCTGCAGTGCTTTCATGCAGACAGTGCATTCTGAGCAGTGTGTGCCATTTGTATTGATGGTCTGTTTATTACACTGAGCACAATTTCTGAGAGCTTTTTTTAAGCCCTGTATATTAATATTTGGTGTTCCCAATAAATCTTTAAATTTAATTTTACAAGGAAATTATTCTAAAAATTACATTTATAGTTTTGTTATCTAATTTATTTTTAAAAACCACAGCAAGTAAAGAAATGTGATTGGGGGCGTAGAGAGGTGGCTTAGCAGTTAAGAGTACTGACTGCTCTTCTGCTTTTCTGACCAGGGTTCAATTCCCAGCACCCACATGGCAGCTCACAACTATCTCTAGTTCCAGTTCTAGGCAAACACCAAGGCAAATTTAAATAAATAAATAAAATTTTATAAAAATTTATGAAAAAAAATGTGATTGGGTGATTAAGGAAAGACAATTTGCATGGTAACTGACTGACACCTATAATTTCAATATTTGGGAGGCTGAGGCAGGGAGGGTCATGAGTTCAAAGCCAGCCTAGCCTACATAGAAAACACTGCCTCAAACAAAACAAAACTAAAAATAGGCAATGCAGTAGCCACTAGAAAATATATAACGAGTCTGACACTAGCCAAGACTACTGCGAGACTATCTCCAAGTAAACCCCAAATCCTCACTTGGTGAAAGGGGAAATGTGCTCAGGTTCCCTTTTCAAGAAAAGATGTAAGGATGTGTAGATGTTGGAAGTTGACCCAGTTGGCTTTACAATTTGTAATAGTGTTTTATAATTTTATTTGTTCCCTCTTTTCTTAATCTTGACCCCCAGAGCATCTCATTCACCGACGGCTTGAGAACTTCTGCCTCCCTGTCTTCAACAAACGCCTCCTCCTTTTATCCACTCCTTGCTTCCCCTCTGCTCCCCCCTGATATGCCCGATCTGAAGGACAGCAGCAGCTCCCGTGTGGACCCCCAGGCTCCCAGCACAAAGGGCACAGCAGCAGAGAGGAGCCCCAGAGCATCGTCATCCGAAGGTCCCAGCATGCAGTCGGCCCATCTCCCTGGACCTCCTGTGCTCCAGCCTGGTCCAGGTGCCGGGTTTTGTGGTGTTGTGAACAGCCATGGCTCTGCCTGTCCCAGAGGACAGAGTCTCAATGCGTTAGATCTAAACAAAGGGAGGGCCAGTAGGGGACTCAGAGTTTGTAAAAATGACAGTAGTGAGGATGAGTTTTCGGCAGGCCCATTCTTGCCCAGCGGGGAGTACCAGGGTGGCCGGCAGTGCCTCAAAGGGATCCCTATTTTCACATTGACAAATGCACAGCTGCAGGTGTCTGAAGAGTTCATAGATGATGACCCAGCAGACATCTCTTTCTTTGCTGGAGGCTCTGAGGCATTTTCTTTCCCATATAGTTCTTTAGTCCTTAAGGAGTCCCTGTTACCTGTCCAGTCCAGTGGGTCGCCTGCCCTGTGTGGTCTGGATTCCTTCCAGCACCCAGACCCAGAGTCTGCCCAGTCCAGCCCAGATCGGTACTCAACTGAAGCAGTGGACATGAGCGTAGAAGATGACTTTGAATTTGGGGAAGGAAGTGACTTCAATGGCAATGTCCATCCCTCAGACACCTCTGAGCTGTTTGAGGTGAAGGCACAGGCCAGCCTGATGCAGAGCCTGTTGAGTCCTTCTGAAACTAGCTCACTTAGGAACAACCAGTCTGACAACAGCTCCCTCAATAACATGCCCCTGCACAGTGGGCTTTCTCTGCACACGTCCAGCTCAGCCAATCAGTCTGAGGCCAGCTCAATGGTCAACTTCCCAGCCTACTCAGTGCGCTCCGAGTCCAGCTCAGCCTTCCAGTTCTCTGACATTATAGACCAGCTAGAGCAGCTCAGCTACCCACCCACAACAGCCGAAGACTCGAGCGGCACAGACACTGACTCCTGGGACTCTGAGGCTGAGGCACCCCTGGACATGAGCCTCTTCTTCAGCAACCCCTTTGCACAGACTAGCGGGGAGAGAGGCCCTGTCAGTTTCCAGCCCAGTTTAAAGAGTTCTACTCCAGCAAAGCAGATAGATAAAAACCCATCTTGACCCCTCCCGACTCCTTTATAAAGAGACCCTTCTCCCATTGGCATAGAGATCAGAATCTTTGCTTCAGACATAAAAATTGAATGAGTTCATGCTAGATAGTCAGGGTTTTGGGTTTTGGGTTTTTTTTTTTAAATTACAGGTAGATTATACTGTTTGAATGTCAAGGAATTAAAACTTTCATTTGAAGTGATGTTAAAACTTACACATCACTCTAAAATAGAAGAGTCTTTTCAGCTATTCCCTGTAGTGACTGATGAATTTGCCTCTGCAGCATTGGCTTTTTCTGATACCTGCTTTGAATTCAAGAAAAAAATGGTGCTATACATTTTGAATATTATGCAGCTCAGATTCCTGTTCATCTGTAGTAGATTGTGTATCATGCCCCTTGATGCTGCTTTTAAAATGACCTATGCTTCCCAAGACCATTTACTATGTAGGTTTTGTTTAGTTTGTATAGCCTACCACAGTGTGTGAAATCTCTGCAGAATGCCTTGATAGCATCCTAACTCAGGAAGGCCAGTGGAGACCATAGCCTTCTGGATGCAGAGGTGGCCCTGGGACTTCTGGTGGCGCCGGCCTTTCCTTATTACTGACTTGGACCAAAGCCAAGCTGTGTTTAGAGTGGGCTTGCAGGGGCACTGGTCTTAAAACTGCTGTGAAAGTGTGAGATACTTTGTTTCCTCTTAATCACAGGTGCAGTAGGTACTATGGTTATAGTTGAGCAGAGCCAGGTCCACAAGTGAGTTGTGAAGGTCATAATAGAAGCTGGTGTAGGAGAGTATTTCTTTCACTGACATAGCAAGTTTTGTTTGTTTAAAATGATAAGAGCATATGAAATGCCCCTAGGAGTGATATTGGGTTGCATCAAGTGGTTTGTGATATACATTGCTAGCTGTTCCAGTAGATACTCTTGCAGACATGACTCTGCCACAAAGCTACAAGAGGACCCAGTGCTAAGATAGGCCCAGCTGATGCTATGTGGAGGATTACATGTTCCTAAGTATACTTTGAAGGGCAGGACTGATGTTCATGTACAGACAGGATAGGCCACTGATGTGAAACCCAAGATCTCCTAAGTAAGTACTGGGCTGAAGCCATCCCTGGCTGAGTTTGTTTATATTTGTCTGGCCCATAGGCGACTGAGTTTTATTGTTTGGTTGGTTAGGTGGTGGTCCTTTGTGAACTTATCTAGCACTGCAATAGTCATTGAAAGTTTTGTTTCTTCTCAAATGTCCTGTGGATATTATTTTTTCTGTTGTGAACACGGGTTCTTGAACATGCTAGTCAAGTGCTTGTCACTGAGATGCACCCCCTGCCCCTCTGGGAGCTTTAACCATTCATTTGTGAGGCTTGTGGTTCTGTGTCGGGATGAAGTCACTCTGCTAGTCTGTGGGGCACTGTGGACACCTGTCTGTCCTTGTTGTATTGGTCACATTCTAGTGAGGACGTTGTGGATAAATGTATTCTGATTTTTTTCCTTTTGGTGTTTGTGGCTAAGTCTTACTTTATAGCCTAGGCTGACCTACAACTCATATAGCCCAAGCTAGCCTTGAACTCATGGCAATATACCGGTCTCCACCGCCTAAATGCTGGGAATACAGACTACACCGAGCTGTAAGTTTTGTTTTTGTAACCTGCAGTCTCTTTCTTTTATCAGTCCAGTCACTCAGTCCTGTGTGTTTAGTTGTTGCTTATTCTTTTCTTCCTCCTTAGTGTTGGCTGCTGCTTCCTGTGCCTGCATACAAGGTGGATGCTTAGACCAGAACTGCTTAAGGCTTTTGGTTTTTCCCAGTGTATCATTCCCAGAGTAAGCCTTGGATTTGTGTTCTGGGGAAGAACTAGAATGTATTGCCTTAAAATGTCCTTGAGCCTTAGTACTCACTCCTGTGGCTGCTGGAGACGGCCCTGCTCCCTTGTCGTCATGTAACCAGTGTGCTCATGCTGTGAAGCAGCAAGGTGTCATTCTTGATTTGTGGCTGGTTGGCTGGTTTCATTTTTTGAGGCCATGGTACCCCAGGCTGTCTAGCCAAAGATGTCTTGACCTTCTACCTCCACATGTAGAACACTGGGGTCACAGGCATGCACGCTACATCCTATCCAGTGTTTGAGGGTTGAGCTCATTTGTTTTGAAGCAAGCCCACCTCGTATCTCAGCAGCAGGGCAGGTGCAGGAGGGAGGGGTTGAGCCCCCTCTATACCAAGCTGGAGTGAGTACTTGGTAAAGCTGCTGCTGAGGGAGAGGGGTTGTTCCCATCAGACAGACGGGGGCTTCCTCCAGGTCAGCTTGTCACAGGCTCTCCTGTGAGAGCCCCAGTGATTTCTGCTGTCACCATCTTCTGTTAGAGGCCTCCTACATGAACCGCTTTTTTTTTAATTTCTACTAATGGACCCTCACTTTCTGTAGATAATTTCTCTATTGGGGTTTGTTTCCAAAATATACAAAAACAAGAAAAGAAGTATAGTAAACTTGTCCTTTCCCATTCAGTCCCCACCCACATCAGCACAGCTGGTATTTGGTCGCATCCATTCTGTCTCTTTCCTACTAAAGTTTGGGCTCTTTGCTGATCAGGCAAACGCTGCGCCTGCTGTTGGGCTTTATCCATCTTCTCCTTATCGTTAGTTTGAGGCGAGCTCTTACTAAGCTGCCCAGGCAGGCCTTGGCCTCCAGAGTGCTGGGATTATAGGCATTTACCGCTATCCTTGTCTTTTTTGATTGGGGGCTGTAGCATTTTAAAGAAGCCCCTGGAGCGCTTATTATACCTCTCCTCAGAATTCTGAAAGTATCTCTGCAGCACAAGGTACACTCTTACATGAGCCACCCATTCATTATCATATAAAATGATAGTTCCCTGCTATCACATAAGGCTGAGAACACTTCAATTACCCAGTTATCTTTCAAGTGCTTGGGCATGGTGGTACCCCTGCTATCCCAGCATTTTAGAAGTGGAGGGAGGAAGCTCTTAGCTGAAGGCCAGCCCAGGCTACATAGTGAGAATCCTGTCTCAAACTGTTAAAGTCAAGATACAGACATGATCTGCTTTCTATGTCTGCCTGTTACATTTCAACCTGAATGTCTTACCCTCTACTTTTAGTCTGTGCCTTGGAGGGGAAATCCAGGCTAGTGATATTGCCTTAGGTCCCAGAGCCTGGACCTGGCACCCAGGAGGCCAGACAGATATTATAGCAGTTTCTGTAGCCAGCCCCACATGACCTCCAGTGATAAAGAGGGCAAGGCAGCTTTGGGTACGAGCCTGGCATCCTAATGAGGGATCACTTCTTAGCATAATTTGAAGAAATTTTAAACAACAGTATTTTTTTATGGAGTGTGGATAATCCATCAGCTGTGTCATCTGCATTCCTGTTCACACTGTCCTGACCTTCCCCTTCCCAGGAGGTCCCAGTGGACAGGTGCTCAGGCCTAGAACCAAAGGATGTTGTAGCCTGTCACAAATTACACCGCTCCATGCTGCCCTTGAGCTGCTGTGTTACTCAAGGAGAAGGTTTGGCCTGAAGCCACCAAACCCAGAATGAGCATTGAGCCTTTCTTTGGTTTGTTTGCCTGTGCTAGCCATTGGCTCCAGCCTGGGGTTGTGGCCCACATAACCAGTGACTGGGAAAGATAGAGACACTGAGGCAAGTGGGTCCTGGTCCTCAGAGTGAGTAGACAAAAGTTCTATGGTGTTGACAGCGCTTTCAGTCTACTGGTTTCCGTAGTTATGTCCAGAACCTTCTTAAAGGGAACAGTTCTCCCGCCCTGGATAGGCCCCTGTCATGGCTGTCCTGGTGACTTTTAGGATGGTTAGAAAGAAGACCCAGGTAGAGAGCTGTCACGGCCAGTATGTTCATGCAGAAGAGTAACCGTGGGCAGGTCTGTCCAGGAAGATAATAGTAGCCAGTGTGTCAATGTTGATAGGGGACAAAACCCGTAGCTGTCCCCTGCAGAACAAGGCCACCATCAAGCTGTATCTGTTCTAACCATTAAGTTTACCACTAACAATGTGCTCTGCTTTAGTTATCAAGTTTATTTTTATAGTTAAGATCCTAAAGTCTCAGTATTTTATATAAGCCACTATGAATATTTGAAGACTAACAACATAGTTACATGGTAGCAAGATTGTTCATACTAGAAATGTGCAATGTTCTGTACTGCATAATCCTTTGATCCATTAGGTAAGGCTTGTGACTTTTTATGTGGCAGAGGCATTGTCTGAATCTGGCATTGATTAGGATGCCCTGTTTCCATTAGCACATGTGTTTTATTGAGTGCAGATGACCTGGATGGGCACTATCACATCCAGGAATGTAACATGGAAACTTGGACATGCCCAGTGATCCATCCTTTGCAGTGGCTTTAGTACCCACATTTATTTTCAGTTTTCTTGGGCTCTCCCCTGTTCTGCCCGAGGAATGATTCTATTGTATCACCCACACTGTGGTTATAGTAAGACAGAGTGGGTACACACGTTCTTAACTCTCATGTGTTTATGTGTCACTTGATGCTGATAGGTACTGTATGTCTTCCAAGGTACACTGTCCCTCCAGCTCATAGAACAGCAGAAAGTCCATTACTTCACAGTCGGTGTTAGTATGCAGTACTTAATGTTTGTTCTTAGGTCCATCCATGGAATTAAATCCACCGTGGTCTCACTTTGGCTCTTGTCTCGAGGCTACATATGCAAAAGGCACTGTCACAGGTGGCAGACATTGTCCCCTTCTTCCATGCAGTAGCCAACAGCACAGTGTCCACTGGTGCACCAAGCTCTGCCTTCTGGATGAAAGCATTTGCACTCATTCTCCTAGGACATGAAGAGAAGTGGAGTTCAGCTTTCTTTATGCATTCGAACTTGTTGATGCTTTACAGAGACATTTCTATTGTCTGGATTGTGGTACTTATAAAATTTGTTTTCCTTTGAAATGACCATTTATAAATTGCAGATATGTACTGACAATTTTTAATTGTTTATTCAATAAAATGAGGAAATATTTACTATGAATTTTTAAATGGGCTTTTAGCTTTCTTTTCCTCTACTTAAGAGTTTTGATTTATATAAGTTACAGATTATTTTACATATTAAATCAGTCCTTACAGTAAGCCCTTGCTTATTTGTGCTCCCCTTCACTGATGTTTCTTTCATTGGTGTGGTCCTTACATGATTGCCTCACTGTGCATATGGGTGGTGACATCTGTTTGAAGGGCAGCGACTGGGAGTACCATCTTGCTGTCTCTGTTGTAGCCCTCTTTCAGTGCCTCTCGGTTGTTGTTTGATGTGGTCAGTGTGGCAGAGGAGGGAGAGGAGCCATGGAGTGCGCAGACCACCTAACACTTGCAGGTGCCAGCCTCACGCTGCCACCTTGGTGTCCATACACCCTAGAGAGGGCCTTCCTCTGCAGAAAGTGCTGCTGACTCTTAAAGCTGAACACCAGGACATAGTTCTCAGTTTGTTCCCTTGGGCCAGAACCTCCCAGTTGAGACAGCAGGAGGCCTATTCTGGAGTGCTGGACTTGACCCAGAGCTTAGCAGTCTCAAGCAAGTCCCGCCCTAACTATGAACTTGAACTTCTCATTCATCCATCAGAGGCTTCCTGCTGTTTGCTTGGCGATCCATAGTTTTCTGGTTCCCTGTATCCCTTGAGGAGCTCTGGGACCCTATTTTTACCTTCTGGGCAGCAATAGCCAGAAACACTTTGAGCATCTTAACTTTTGGAGGTGCTGGGAGCACAGAGCCCCAGGTCCAGGCACCAGTGATTAGCTGGCACCTGTGACAAGAGCAAAAGGCACATTGGCTCCCAGAGCTCCCAGAGCAGAGGCCATGGTGGCAGTCACTTCTCACACAGAGAGACTAGTCACAGGAACTCAGGTCTCCTGTCACACAGGCCTACCCCCTGCTGATACCCTGACTGTCCAGCACCTGCCGCACTCTAGCCTGTCAGTCAATAGAGGGAAAGCTCATCATAAATGAGCTGCTCTGCTCTGGCTTTGTGTGCTATCTTACCTGAGTTAATTTCCCATCTAATGGAGATGGTAAAACCACACTGTGTGTGTGTGTGTGTGTGTGTGTGTGTATGTGTTTCGAGATAATTTCTCTGTGTAACTACCCTGACTTTCCTGAAACTTGCTCTGTAAAACAGGCTGGGCTCCAACTCCAACAGAGATCCGCCTGCCTCTGCCTCCCAGCTACTGGGATTAAAGGCATATGCTATCATTCCTGGCAAACTCTGCCACTTCTGATGAGGTTCACTCTGTAGATTCACTATATTTGACTTATCATAGGTTCTGAAGGTTTTGGGCAAAAGTATATTTTTGGGTTAGGGATTTGTTTTTGTTTTATAGTCCTGGGCCTAAAACTCAGGACCTCATCATGCATGTTCGGTAAATGCTCTACCACTAAACTATACCCTTAACCCCCAAGAAATGGTTCTGCCAAAACAAAAATATCAAAGTCTGTGTGCAAAAGTAAACCTCATAACCTGGCCTAGTTATGCCTCTTCCCACCTCCTCCTCCTCCTCCTCCTCCTCCTCCTCCTCCCTCCTGTCTATCTTTCTCTTCTTCCTCCATCCCTCTTCCCTCCTCCTCCTCCTCCCTCCTGTCTATCTTTCTCTTCTTCCTCCATCCCTCTTCCCTCCTCCTCCTCCTCCTCCCTCCTGTCTATCTTTCTCTTCTTCCTCCATCCCTCTTCCCTCCTCCTCCTCCTCCCTCCTGTCTATCTTTCTCTTCTTCCTCCATCCCTCTTCCCTCCTCCTGTCTGAAATTAAAGAACTTGAAGTTGGGGTTTTTGTGTAATGTTAAGCCCCAGCAAGCATGAGATTGCCTGACTTAAACTACACTACAGGAGAGTCCATCTCAGGCTCAGCGCCCACTGCCATCTCTTGAGTGCACTTGCCAGGACGTTCTACCAAGTCACATTGGGAACTCTGACCTTGTTGATCATAGGATCATCACTTCTTTGTTGGAATTTACTCATTGAAGTCACACAGGTCGGCTTGTCCTTTGTCCTGGGCCAACTCTAGTAAAACTCCCTTCTTCCCAAGCGGAGCACACCTTCAGCCCAACTTCTGTCAGCCTGGGAAGGTCTAGCTCCCTCAGTGATTTTGCAGCTTTATCAGTTTCTCTTCAGGGTCCCTCTCGTTGTGAGATTGTGGTGAGCAAGGCTCAGAGCCACACACCATCACAGTTACAGCACTCACCAAGCATGGCTTGCCGCTGGATTTGGGATGTTCCAGGTTGGTCTTGCAGTTGATAATGACTCCCATATCCTGGTAGGGGGTCTGGTACACCTGCATGGGGAGATTGAGCATCACGGTACCATTCTGAGAAGGCTCTGGAGCAGTACTGGAGTCCACCAGGATGCGGGAGCATGCTGTGAGAGGGGGCAGAGGGCTGCTGGCTCTGAGCAGTAGCCTGGTGGGGCTGAACCACTCACTACTCCCAGCGCTGTTGAATCATGAAACCATAGTGACCGTCAGGGAAGAATGTCTTTGACTTCCTGATTTTCTTATCAAGATAGGGAGGCTCTAGTAACCAATTCTCCACCTTCCACTTGTTGTTATACTAGGTTCTGTTTGTAAAAGTGAATCACAACCCTAGCTCAGTAGCAAAGCCAGAAACAGTGTGTGCTAACTCATCAAATGCACATTTACCGGTTTGGTTTACGTAGTCCGCTCTGTGGGTTTTCTGAAGCTGACAGTCTACTCTTCAAGCCATAGTTTCTCTTCCTTGTGCCTCTTACACTCAACTCCAACTTGACCTTCAGTTTTGCTGCCTAGGATCTGATCCTCTGCTGTGAGGCAAATATGTTCAAGACTGTTTTTATTAAAGAATTCTTAAAAAGGGAACTTAAAGTATGAAATAAAGGTACATTTTCTTTTCTCTCTAAATGTGAACATTTTTTCATCATCTTTATCTCTAATTAGGTGAGCAAAACAATTGTCTTGAAGGAAAAGGGGAAGGTAAGCACAAAAGAGTAATTCTGCATTTAAAATAACATTTCAGAAATCATCAGATGTATTTTGAGAAGTTTTAAGAGATAAACCACTTGCCAGAAATGCTCACTGCTGATAGTTTGAAATAAATATTAGGTGCCCTGTGAAGGCAAGTTTGTAACCTGCAGCTCTAAGTTAAATGGTACCCCCACCTACAGCCATGCAGCTGTGTCTCTGTGGACAGCTGAATCTGCTCCCACAGAAATGTACAGTTCATAGCTGCTCTTCATACTTCTCAGTGTCAAGGAGCTCAGTTTTGGGAACTGAAGAATCCCCTCTCTGCAGCTAAAACAGTTCACACTATAGTAGGAAGGTTGAATGTTTTGAGAGTAGAGGCATATACATCAGGAGCTGGGAGGGAGGGAGTTTTATAATAGGGACTCCTGTGGCTCACAGCAATGCTGATTCACTTTTGATGCTTTTTTTAAGACATTGGAGTTCTTTTGAAAATACCTAGGTTTGACTCTGTAGTGAAATGTCAGTTACCATGAACTATTCTGTAGCCCTAAATCTATTAAGACAGCTAACTATGCATTCAAGTCTGCCTTTTTACACCCACAGTTCCAGTACTCAGGACGTGGAAGGAGGAAGATGAGGGAGCTTTAAGGGGAGCCTGAGCTACATCTGTCTACAAAATAAAACAAAAATACATTTTAGTAACGCTGAGAGGATTTTTAAGGGAAGAAGTATTAGGCCAATTGTCTTTTATGTCAAGGAACACTGAGTCACTGAACCTGGGTGGCACTGACTTCATGCTGTCCTTGTCCTTTCTGGAAAGCACACTGGCTAGCCACCTACACACACCATACACACACCACACATACACACATATACACACACATACCACACACACACCACACACTTACCACACACCACACACACACACACTCTGGTGGCTCCAGCTGAAAGTGTGCTCCAGGAACAGATGCTGCTGTGCTAACGGAGCTCAGAGAACACCCCAAAATCCCATTTAGAAGAGTTACATGTTTATTGCCAGTTGACAAAATGTCTCTCCATAGTTTTTGGTAGAATAGTGGCGGTAGTGGTGGGGTGTGTGTGTTTACTGAGGGTCAAATTGAGGAACTTGCAAGTGCTGAAGAAGTATTCTTCCACTATGTCCCAGATGTGGATTATTTAACAGCATCATGATGATTTTTGTGTAATGATTTAGAAATTTTTCTCTAACAGGTTTAACTGTAAAAATGAGTTTATGGAAATCTTGTGGTACAATTAAGATTATTCACTAAATATTGAGTTAATAACTTTTTTATAATATAGAAAATATATACAGTGATAATATCAAATGATTTTTCCATAAAACCAAAAGTAGTTTACATGAACCCTAATGCATCCCAGCATGGAGTCTTTCTTCTCCATAGGGCACTTCCTCAGGGCTGCTCATTGGCACTTGCAGCTCCTGCCTCAATGGCTGTTTCCCTCACACTGGTTGTTCACTATTTGCCAATCTTACCAGCATCCCAGAAGTTTGATGGTGGGTGGACTACACCATTTCTGTGTGCTCTGCCCCTCCTACTAAGAGTTAAAGTCCATTTTTGTGGCAACCTTTTTAAAAATCTTTATTTTATGTTTATGAGCATTTTCCTGCATGCATTCTTATGCACTACATGCATGTATGGTGCCCACAGATGTCAGAATAAGGCATCAGATCCACTTATAGATAGTTGTGAGCCGCCATATGGGTGCTGCTGCCCTCTGGAAGAGCAGCAAATGCTCTTAACCACTGAACCATCTTTCTAGCTTCTGTGATAACCTTTTTTGTTTGGTTTGATTTGGTTTGATTTTGGCTTTCTTTGCGGGAGTGGGATGTGTGTTTTATTTTGGGCTTGCTGTGTAGCCTGGCTGGCTTATAAATTGTTAGAATTACAGGCTGGCCCATGTTCCATATTGCTTTGTATCCCAGAAACTTTTTGGTAATTGTCCACTAGAACTTGCTCTAGACGTCAAATCTTCAAGTGCAGTGCTGTGAAAAACAGTAGAGGCTCAGGTAAAGTGGTGGTCTCTTTTGATGTTTTGTTTTGGAGGGGGGAGTTTGTTTTGTCCTGTTGTTTTGTTTTTTGAAACAGGTTTTTTCTGTGTAGCCCTGGCTGTCCTGGAACTCACTCTGTAAACCAGGCTTGCCTCAAACTTAGAGATCCACCTTCCTCTGTCTCCTAAGGCATGTGCAACCACATCCTGACCCTAAAGTGGTGGCCATTGACATACTTTTTTTTTATGATTGAATATCACAATCATAAACTAGTATATAATCACAGCTATTATATTTTAAACGGTATAGTTGTAAAGTGTAGTTATTCATAGCTTCTACATTTTCTCTGAATTTTAATTTTATAAAAAGACCTCATGCAGTTCTGAATTACCAGTGACAACAATTTTGAAGCATAAACCTTAAAAAAGTACATCTTTGGG
Organism: Sigmodon hispidus; assembly: GCA_004025045.1. Taxonomy (NCBI): domain Eukaryota; kingdom Metazoa; phylum Chordata; class Mammalia; order Rodentia; family Cricetidae; genus Sigmodon; species Sigmodon hispidus. The sequence continues at coordinate 73,936 of PVIH01004044.1, read as the reverse complement.
ATATACTCAACACAGAGAAACCCACAGTTCAGGCAGCACAGAGAGGCTGGCTCCACTTTGGTTCCCACAAAAGAAGCAAAGATGGAAATGCTGTGGCAGGTATAATTTTTTATTATACCTTTCTTATATCACTAATGTTGTTTAACATGTTTCAACTAAATATGTAATAAAACACATTTTAATAAACTGGTTGTTAAACTTTCATACAACATTAATCTAAGTTTTCTATGTCAATAAATGTTTTCTCCTGCCTTCAGATATGACCTGTGAAAAACTGTGAAACAGAATTCTATCAGCTTCTTCCAAGACTTCCTAGCAGTAGGCAAGGCCCTTGCAGATCTCTGACTTTGTCAATGTGAAAATAAGAACCTCCTCTGCTCCAGCTTGCCACACAGAGGCTGCCCTGCCCGGGGGCTTGTGCCGGTCCTGTGAGTGTGGGCTCCTTTTAGAAGCCACTATAGAGGACTTCACAGGGTCACTTAGGGACTCTCCACAGCAGAGCGTGAGAGTCTTCCTTTGAAAGCAGTGCTGAGTGGAGTGAGGGGGTCAGGTGTTGTAGCGTCCTCACAACCGGGGGCTCGGACACTCAATAGTCATAGTTTGGAATAGTAGTAATTTCAGGGTTAAAATACTTTTCACCTAGAAATATAAGGTAAATTTCCATTTTAGTAGTTTCTAAATTTCAGTAGGTTTTAAATAGCATTTAAATTTCTCCTGTAAATGCCGTTTGGAGTATGGTGCTCTCGGCCTGTAATCTTGAGCATTCAGGATGTGGAGCCAGAGGACAGGGTGTTAGTTACATGGTAAATTTGAGGCCTACCTGGGCTGAGACCCTGCCTCAGACAAACAAAAATGCTATTTTAATGTAGCTTTAAAATTTGACATTTAATAATGGTTCATTTCCCATAGGAAAATATGAGAATCCTTTGACGAGAAGCTAATGTGTAGAAGGTTGGCCTTGAGCCCATGATCGCCCTGCCTCCTAAGGAAATTTTAATATTATAAATTGTCAGATGAATTATGCCTCATCATTGGCCTCCTAGGAAGTTGGCTAAAATTCTGGCCTATTCAAAAGCAAATACTGTTTTAATAAGGAAAGGGGTTAGGTACTAGTCTCTTATTCTGGTATGAGAAACCAACCAACTAATGAGAAAAAAATACTCACTAGTGACAAGCTCAGCCACTAGAAGACAGAATTGTGAAGTGTGCAACTTCATGTAATCTAGCCTTTCAGTAAAGCAGCAGTAACCCGGACCAACAATTAGGTGTGCCCTCCAGGTGAGCAGCATGGTGGTGCTCTGTCTCAGCCCACCTGGCCTCCATGCTGTCTTTTGCTTCACAATCCTGTAGCGTTTGATTTACTCAGAAAGCAGCCCCTAGAAACCCACCCGGGCCATGTGTTGGTCTCTGGGACCGGGAAGGTTCCTTTGGCATCATGTCTAGGACCCCACGTGAAAAGCCACACACATTCCTCATAAAAGCTAATCGCAGCACGAGGTTTGTAGTCTAGTGCGAGGGAGGCCAGCCTCACAGCTGTTCTCATTTTTTGCTCCACCCTACTTCATTCATTTCTAGGCTTTTCTGTGGATAGTCCTCAGCCCTCCAGCCAGAAGAGCCAAGTGAGCCTGAGCCCTGAGATTCAGGCCTCTCTGAGCACAGCTGAGCAGGGCTTGTCCCCTGTCCTAAGCCCTGTCCTCAGTGGTGCTGGTACAGCCGGGATGGACAACCAGGAGGAGCAGAAACACAAGGTGGGCTACTCTCGAGACTGACAGTGCTGCTGGATGCAAACCCTAACCGGGGAGCCCCAGGGTGGGCAGCAAGAGACTGCTCACACCCCATAAACCTGATACACATCATCAATAGAATGCCTTTCTGAGACACGGTCACTCTTAAAACCCAAGGCTCCCTCCATGTACACGCATTCCCTTTTAACAAGGCTTCCATGGTTTGAAGTGTTAGGCTGGATCCTGAAGATAGGTGGGAAAGGGGTGGCCATGCCCTGCAGGGGCTCACTGCCTCTCCCCTTTTGTTTGGTCCTATTGGTTCAGTTCCTTTCTCTCTCTCCTTGCTTGCAGCCGAGTAACTTGGATGCTGTTGCAAAGGGAGGTTGGTTGGGGCTCAGGAAGGTCTCATATGGGAGCCTTCCTGAATGAGAGGGGAACCTGGCCAGCGTTGGAGACAATGTCTGAAGTGGGAGGTCCTGGGCTTTGTGACAGGACACTACACCGTGTTCCTTAGGTCTCTGTAGTGAGGGCACAGATTTAATATACAGTAGAAGAGAAGCAAGCCGAACCTCCCACCATTCACGGGTGCCAGGGACAACCAGCTCGCCTTAAGGTAGCCAGGCTGTGGTTATAGCTTTGCAGGCAACCAAACAAGAATGGTGTGGGAGGTAGTACACCTACACTGGAGATGTCTTAGGAGGCCACAGCAGGATGAAGTGGGGTTTTGAACATCAGCCAGGTGGATAATTGGGGCTGAGCAGATGGGACCTGTCTCAGGTGCCGTCACAGAAAAGTGCCATTCTTATAGCGCTTGTGTTCCCTGTTTGTGTTTGCTATCTGTCACTGTAACACATACCAGAGGCAGATCAGTTTATATACATACAAACTGTATTTTGTCTCACAGTGTCACTGGTTTTAGCCGTGGAGAGGTGCTCTGCTGTCTGGGCCCTAGAGAAGCTGACTTGATGGGGACATGCTGGGACAGCCATTTATTTCATGGCCAGATGTGGAAGAGAAGGGGGGCGGCAGTCCCCTTAACCCTTTTGGGGACAAACTTGCCCCTGCGGCTCCACTGGGGGCCACTCCCACTGGAACCCCCATTGGGTCCCACCTGAAGTTCACCACCTTTCCAGAGTGCTAAATTGGGGACCAAGCATTCCAACATGTTGGCCTTTCAGGAACATTCCATATCCAAACTAGAGGATGACAGGGTGTATGGGGGCACTTAAGACATCTTAGCAGGGAGGACAAGACCCATTTCTACATAGCAGAAGGCAAGCTACTCCTTTCTCTGTGCCTAGGATTCTTTAGGACCCCATCTTGACTTGGAGAAGTCCTTTGAACCAAATTACAAAGCGGCTATCCTGGAGGCCTGCAGGCAAGAGGTGACCTGCTCCCAGGACTAGACTAGAGACCAGCCTGCAGTGAGGTCACTTGTGTTTCATTGGCCACTCTGTGTTTGGCAAGGACAGAACTGTCTTATGGTCATTTTTATTTATTTTGGAAACTTAATAACCTATTCCACCATTTCCTTGGTTAAAAAAAAAAAAAATGGGATTGAGGGAACTCTGTTTTCAACACTGAATTCTCACATTACCACATTACAAAACAAAACAAAAACCTAGTTGATTCTTCACCTGAGATGGTTGGGCTCATAGTGTGTAGCTAGCCCTAAAGAGAAGGTATCTGGTCATCAAGATAAAACCTGAGAACAACACCTTCCCAGGCCCTGTGGGGAAAGGTCACCTGTAGCCTTCACAAATAAATGCTGTCCAAGAGGTGGTAGCTGCCTCACCAAAGAGGGAGATCTACAGCAGCCCTTTGAGACTCTGCTCTGGCCTGGCTACTGTACAGCCCCGAACAGCTAATTCAGCCAGCATCAAGCATAGCTAAGCTCCTGGGCAGCACAGACGGTCCATTGTGTCACAGGCTCACCAGGGTCACTGAGTCAGAGGTAGCTGAGGTCTTACCTGAAGGTAGCCTTCCACCAGAGTCCCCTACTGTTCCGAATTTGCAACCCAAAGCCACTGGTGACTCTCCTGAAGGATCTGGGCAGCATCTGTTGCTTTTGGTTATACATATGGACATTACCTCATCCATGCTCAGGCCTGGTCAAGCCTTTAGCTGTTCAACTATGTGGAAGAATAAGGAATGGATGGCCTTTCCAGCCTGCTGGTGGGAGGAGGAGTCAGCCTGTTTCCCTTTGTTCCACTTACTTCCTTCTTACTTGATGCAATTTTTAAATTGCATTTTATGTATATGAGTGTTTTGCTTGCATGTATGTGTGTGTACCACATGCATACACTGACCACAGAGGCAAGATGAGAACATCTAATCCCCTGGGAATGGAACTACAGTGGTTCTGAGCCACCATGTAGATGCTGGGAATTGAACCCGAGTCCTCTGTAAGAATAGCCAGTACTCTTAATCACTGTTTCTCTGGTCTCACTTAGTGGTTTTTTCTCCTCTTTTTAAAAGAGGTTAGTGGAGACCAACAGTACCCAGAAGGCAGGATTGCCAAAACATGGCAGAAGCATGTTAATTTCTTTGTGCTTGTGTGGGTCTGAGAGATGGTGCTATCTTGAAGTGATAGGTGGCAAAGATGGGCAGATGGTACTGTTCCCCCTAGACTGTCCCCATCACCATCCATGTCTGGCCAGCAAGACAGCTCACTTGGGTTTGATTTAGTCATTCTAGAACAGGGCAGGGAGGTTGGTGGCTTGTCACCATTAGTGGTGCCTGCAGCGAGAGTTTGCACTGGTACTCTTGGGACTGTGCTCTGACACATTTTCTGTCATACAGTGAGGAGCTGGCCTGGCTCTCTGAACCTGGTTCCTGTAGTACATGCAGAGTTAGGATGCACTTTTGAGTTTCAGACAAAGGTAATTGCCAAGAGGCCATCTTCCCAACCTGTTTGTCCTGAGCCAAGGCCAGAAATGTGCAAAACAAGCATCTAGAACCTCTGTCCTGGTGTGGGAAAGGCTGGAGTCACTCAGTTCTCACTGCTGAAAATTCATGACATATTACAGATGTCAAGCCAGAGAGAGCTGTCTTTAAAAAAAAAAAAAATGTCTTTTAAATTGGATTTGAATATTTAAAAATGTTTTATGACACACAATACAAAACATGTGGAAGATTGTAAAAATGAGTGAACTGCTCTGCTTGGGGAAGGACCACATTCCAGGAACAGCCTGAAGATACGAAGGGTGGAACCAGAGACCCAGGCTGTCTATCACATCACTTCCAGTCACTTGAGAAGAGCTGATGGAGAAGTTGCACATGACTTCTTGGAGAGGATGTCTCTGAAGGATGTTGGCAGTATGAATTACTGTGGAGCATCTCTCTGATGGGTTGAAGACACTGCATCCAAGGCTCCAAGGCACATAAGATGAACACACCTCAGTACTTCTCTATCAGGGACTGTGAGAGGCTATTGTAGCCTCTCTTGAACTAAATCAGGGGCACAGAAGAGAAGATGTGGTCCCTACACACGGGCCTCCAGTGGGATTGACTTGGCCCCTTGCTTTTTCTTATGCAGTCTGTGGAGCATATTGCAGCCTGTGATGGTGCAAACTTAGTCTGTTATTCCTCCCAGAACTGCCTCAGCCTTCCCACCTCTGGTGGTGACCTCTGATCTTTTCTTTGGCTTAGGCCAAAATTTGTTTCGCTCATTCTTGCTGCCCCTGTCCATCACACATCACATTCACACCAGCACATCTCACTGGACTTGTACAGAGGCCTCTGGAGACTGCCGTCTGCCCCAGCAAGTCAGCTGCATCCTGCATGCATGCATATCACAGTGCATTCACATTGACCCCAAACACTCCAAAGCACCAGAGGTCAGCTGACTTTCTTTCACCCACCCCCCTTCTCTGTCCCCATCCCCTCTGTGCCTTGACGTTTGTCCTGTTTGCTGGCCCACTCTACCCACTCCATGTGCGTTTGTGGCCTGCTCACCTTCTTCGAAGCCCTCCTGCCTTGTACTCTGCATGACAGTGTTCCGTCATGATTCGCAGTATCCCATTGACTGAGTGTTGCACATTAGAAAGACACAGCCCTGATGGAGATCCTGAACTCCTTAGACAGATCCACCTTAGGTCCTATACTAGCAAGCTGAAGCTATACTTGCTGAAAGCCAAGCATGGATCTGAACCTGGGGTCTGCTTCCATATTCAGAAAGTATGTCAGACACATTAGCACTTTGTCATAGGCACACTCAGAATATACACTGGTAGTTTGTTGTTGTTACTTTTATAAGGTAAGTTTAATCTTTTAACTTTAAATTTTTTTTATGCTGAGCCATATCTCCAGCCCAAGTTTAATTATTTTAATCACATACATTATATTTTTATTTTATGTTTATGAGTAGTTTGCCTGCATATATATGTGTGTATCATGTGCATGCAGTGCCCACAGAGGCTGCCAGATTCTCCTAGGACTGGAGTCATAGGTAGTTGTCTGCCACCATGTAGGTGTTGGGATTTGAACCTGGTCCTCTAGAAGAGCCACCAAGGCTCTTAACCACTGTGCCATCTCTCTAACCCTTAATCATATACATACATGTTTAAACATACACTCATGTTCCTCTATCTTTTAATCAGCTTCCTCAATGCTAGTGATAAAGGAACATAATTTCATCACAAAACCAATAATAAGCTTCAGTTCTGTTTAAATAAATATTTGAGTAGCAATTATTTTCTCCAAATTATAATGTATAATGAGGGCAGAACATTGAGAGGGATGTAGCTGGGCTTAACTCCAGACTAGAGAGATGGCTATGTAGTTAGGAGTCCTTTCTGACCTTGCAGAGAACTCGGATTCAGTTTCCAGCACCTACGTCAGGTGCCTCCTGCCACTTGTCACTGAAATCCAGTGATCTCTTCTGGCCTCTGCAGGCACTTGTACACATACATCCACATATTCAAATAAAATCTATTTCACAATAAATCCCTTTAGGAATTATGGCAGGAATTTCCAAAATGCTGCTAACTTGAACATCACATGTTACAAACCTCAGTTCTCCCTCTGTGTGAAAGAGTAACATGTCCTCACAAGAGTGCTCACGGTTCTCTCTGCCTCTTTCAGCACATGCCAGAAGACAAGGCCTATTTCATAGCCAAGGAGATTCTCGCTACAGAACGGACATATCTGAAGGATTTAGAAGTTATTACTGTGGTATGAAACCTTAGTCCTTGATTGTTTCGATTTTCTTGATGTTTTAGATATGCGCTCAGAGGTGCCATACTAAGAAATATCTTTGGCATCTTGAAACCTACTTATGTAAATTCTATCAGATGTATTTGCCTTACAGCACAGTGTCTGAGTCATGTTACGACAGAATGCTGATGTCGTACATTTCATGAAGCTGTAAAACTAAGAATGCATCTATCTGAAAACTTTGACCTAGAATTGTTTATATTTGAAAATTATACAGTCAGCTAGGAGGATGCATGGAACACTGGTTTAATTCTCTATAAACTGGAGGAACTTGCGCTTGGTGGTCAGAAGCCTTCAGATGTATGGCCTTTCACTTCCCAGCTGAGCCTCTCCTCATGCCAAACTCCTCCCACAGTGGTTCCGAAGTATGGTGATCAAGGAGGAGGCCATGCCTACAGCTCTGATGACTCTGCTTTTCTCCAACATCGATCCAGTCTATGAGTTCCACAGAGGCTTCCTGCAGGAGGTGGAGCAGAGGCTGGCTCTCTGGTAACAACCCTACACACCAACACACTGCTGGCTCCTTGGGCTGGGTGCCTAGACAAGCAGTTCCCAGTCTCCTTAGGGAGTATCCACCTTTGGACACCATCTCTTGCCTCAGGAAGTCCCCATCTTCAGAAACTAATGCAGAACAACCATTATTTTATTGAAGTATATTTTAAAATCCTAAGAGATACAATAAACTTTAATAATAATTCTATCTATGCTATTCCAGAAAAGAGTAGAGGAACAAGTTAAAAAAAAATCTGTTTTCACCTAGTTGCCAGCGTACTTAGAGAAATGCAGTAAGCATTGCTGTCAAGTGGAATTTTTCCACCTGGAAACACCTCATCATGCATAACCATGACTGTGAGATGTGATCCCAGAACAGGGGACAGAGACAGGAGAATCACATGTAGGGCCAGCTTCATCTGTGGTCAAACCCTGTCTCAAAAAAGGAAGAATGACTATGGCCTACAGCGACTTTTAACCATGACATCATGGTGTTTCCTGTAAGCTTTCGTGAGATTTATAAACCTCCTTGTTCCTCTAATCCAGGGAAGGGCCTTCCGGTGCCCACTTACAAGGTGATCACCAACGAATTGGGGACATCCTCCTCAGGAGCATGCGTCAGTTAAAGGTAAGAGGTCTGTGTGGTGAGTCCAGTCCTGGCTTAAAGGCTGTGGATGAAATTTCCATGTTCTTCTGAGAACAGTGTTCCCCTCTCAGCAGCATTCCTAAGAACAAGTTCTTATCCTCCACAACAGGGCTCCCCCTCAAAAGAGGGATCTTGTCAGCACAGTATGTGTCTGAATGCTCCACTCAGGACAGGACTCTCTGAAGAGTAAAATTCTTTTCAAAATGGTTCCTTGGACAATATTCTACATTTAATAGCAATGTTGTATTAACAGTGTTCCTCAGAACAACATCCCAATAAAAAATACAGCCAGGTCAGGGGTTTCCTGAAAGGGATTTCCTTCAGAGCAGGGTTCTCCTCAGAACATGGTTCTCCCAAGATGACTAGTACTCACAGGAGAGTCTCTTCAGAGTGGACATTCTTAGAGCAGGGTTCCCTCAGAGCTACCTCTTCCTCAGAGTGTAATTCCTAGCAAGGTTCCCTTCAAAACACCAGTCCCCAGAACAAGATTTTACCTAATACATGTGTAAAATAAAGGCCTCTTAGGAAAAAAGAAAATGTTTTTCTCAAGAGTATTTCCCTTAGAAAGCTCTTCTCAGAACATGGTTTCGGGAGGAGCTTGCTCAGTGCAGCTTTTCCTTCAGAACCACTTCTCCTTAGGTTTCCTTTGAGAGTGCCTTTTCCCAGAGCAGTATTTCCCTAGCCCATCTAACAACCTCACAACAGCTTTTTCTGAACACGGTTCCCCTCAGAGCTGAGTTCAATAGAATAGTGTTCTAAAACGGTAGATCCCTGCATTTCCTCTCAGAATGTTCTCCAGAATTAAGGTTCCCCCAGTACACTGTTATTTTCCTTCTTTCTTTCTTTCTTTCTTTATTTATTTATTTATTTATTTATTTTGGAATAAAGTCTCATTTTTTAATCCATGTATCCCCCTTGTTCAAACTCCCTTCCCCCTCCCGCCCCTCCCAGTCATTCTCTCTTCTCCCCATCTCCTTATCTCCTCTCCAGCAAGGGCAGGAGGTCACAAGGTCCCAAGGTGGCTTAGTTCAGCATCCACTCCAGGCAACTCCACTTTCCTCATCCCAACATCAAGACTGGGTCAGGTGTTCCTCTGGAGGGAATGGGCTCCAAGGTGCTTCAGATCCCAAGTTGTTCAGTGGTTGTGGTTTGCAGTTTGGGTACACTGTTTTTTTCAGTGCATGTTCTCAGAATAACATTCCCAGGCTAGAGATGCTGCTCAGTGATTAGAGCCCTTGTAGTTCCCACAGAGGACCTAGGCTGGGTTCCTAGCAACCACACTCATTGTGTCTCATGTCTATCTGTAACTCAGTTCTGGTGGATCTGGTACCTCATTCTGAGAGGGCATGGCGGTGCATACTCTTAATCCCAGGATTTGTGAGGTAGAGGCAGAACCAGGACTATGTAGAGAAAGCCTGTCTCAAAAACACTGTGTGTGTGTGTGTGTGTGTGTGTGTGTGTGTGTGAGTGTGATAAAGGAGAAGGAGATAGGCTTTCCTCAGGTAAGGGGTCTCCTCAGAACAGCGTTCCTTTCAATATGATTATCTTTTCCCCTCCCTCAGAACATCATGCCTACCTCAGAAATGAGTCCCCTTCAGTATAGTATTTTTATTCATGGGATATCTCTCCAAATGGGGTTTTTCTTTCTTTCTTTTTTTTTTTTTTAAGATTTATTTATTTGTTATGCATGCAGTTTTACAGAAGAGGGCACCAGACCTCATCATAGATGGTTGTGAGCCACCATGTGGCTCTGCCCAGGTGGACCTCCCGCTGTCATGACTCCCCACCTCAGCATTGTCCTTTTGCACCTCGATAGGAGTTTACTAGCTACTTCCAAAGACATGATGAGGTCCTAACAGAACTGGAAAAGGCCACAAAACACTGTAAAAAGCTGGAAGCTGTCTACAAAGAGTTTGAGCTCCAGAAGGTCTGCTACCTGCCTCTCAACACTTTCCTGCTGAAGCCTGTCCAGAGGCTGGTCCACTACCGTCTGCTGCTGAGCCGCCTGTGCGCTCACTACTCCCCTGAGCACCGCGACTATGCGGACTGCCATGGTGAGTGAGGGCACCTCGCCTTTCCACTTGAGGGCGGGATGGGATGGTTAGACTGCATTGTCTCCCCCCCCCCCAAGATAGGCCGACAGCCTCAGTGCTCACAACTGGCTTGTGACCGTTCCCTCTTCTCAGCTGCTTCAGGGACCTGCCTTTCTGTTCCCAGCCAAAGTCTTTCTCAGCTCAGATTGCCTTCCACAGGGTGGGGTACTGTGACCAAGGTGGTCTCCTGTGGTCAGCATCACTTACATGGGGATGGGGCATATTCTAGAATGACCTCTTTCTTGTGGGTGCTTCTGTCCTGGAGGACTTGACTCTAAAACCTAGAAAAGATTTGAGCCAAGTGGCCTATTATAAATTTCTGACTTATGTGAATCATATTTTTTATTTGTTAAAAGGACAAAAGAATAAAGTCTAAATCCTATTTATTTACATGTAGAAGTTTTAGTTGTAGCATAAATTTAGTATAAGAAGATTCTAAGTCACTGAAATTATCATTAAAATATAATAAGCTGGGAATGATGGCCCATGAATGTAATATAATCCTAGCTACTTGGGAGGTTGATGCAGGATGGTGATTAGAGTCCAGGAAGGAGGGTCACTGGGGTCCAGGAAGCATTGTCACTGTGGGGTCCTCTGGAGCTGTAGTTACAGGTGGTTATGAGATGCCATGTAGGCCCTGGAAATTGAACCTGGGTCCTCTCTGTGTGAGGAGTCAGTGCTCCCAACCACTGAGCCATCTTTCCAGCCCAAGGCTCACAGAGGCAGAACAAGGCAAAACAAATGTTCAAAATCTGCAGGCTACAGCTGCCATGATTCATGTTCAGACTATGGTAACATCACTCAGATTCTTCCTGATGTTCTCCACGTTGTGTACATAGCTTTTGTAGAATATGTTTATGATCTGTCAAGGGTGATTTCCGTGTGTGTGCCCTCTGCCTCTGAAAGCTACGAGCCCCCCCAATAAGGGGCACTAGCTGTCCTCTGTACTTGAATTCTAACTGGTCTTTTTTTTTTTTTTTTTTTTTTAAAAAAACTTTATTTATTTATTTATTTGCCTTGGTGTTTGCCTGGAACTAGAACTACAGACAGTTGTGAGCTGCCATGTGGGTGCTGGGAATCGAACCCGGGTCCTCTGGAAGAGCAGAGGGTGCTCTTAACCGCTGATCCATCTCTCCAGCCCCTAACTGGTCTTAATAGAAACCCGGAGTCAGATAATGCTGAAAGAGCAGAGAGGCAGAGCAGCCGGCCACTTGCTGGTTCTTGCCTGGAAGACTCCTCAGACTAAAAGTGGGCTGAGCCCCTGTCTCCTCCCTCCCCATACTGCTCTCTCTGCCCAGTCATATCACTTCCTGCCTCCACCTCCCAAGTGCTGGGATCAAAGGCCTGAGCCTCCACCACCTGGCTCTGCTTCTCTCTTAGACAGCATCAATCTTGTGTAGCTCAGGGTGGCATTGAACTCCTGACCTTCGTGCTTCCTCCTCCCAAATTAAAGGTCATGCTGGTGTACCCCTGGGCTTCAAAGGCAAAGCTTCCAGGGCATCTGCAGGGACTAGATGTGAACGGGAGTTTGTGCCAGAGACCTGCAAGGAATCTGCAGGGCCTCAGATTAAAGGCGCCCTATAAAATACCGGCTCTTTCACAAGGCGGGAGGGGGAAGGGGGTTGTTCGGGGTCTGAACTGAGGGACCTCTCCACACAGAGGCACTGAAGGCCATCACAGAAGTGACCACCAGCCTCCAGCACAGCCTGACTCGGCTAGAAAACCTCCAGAAGCTGACAGAGCTTCAGCGGGACCTCGTCGGCATAGAAAACCTCGTTGCTCCTGGAAGGGTAAGTGGCTTTCCGACTGCTTTGTTTAATTGAATTTTATCAGTGTATCATCAAACTCACCCCTTTAAAGTAAATAATCCAGTAGCTTTGCACTCACAGAGTTATGTGGTTACCATCACTAACTGGGAATTCTGTACATTAAAGAGAAACCCCAAGACCCATTAGGAGCCTGTCCCCATTCTGGGAGAACAGAGAGCGTGGAAGAGCTGCCCACAGCTGCCAGGAGACTAAGGACCGGAAGTCCACGTCTATAATCCCAGCGCTGAGCTGAGGCTGGAGGATTTTTGAGTTTGAGGCCAGTGTAGGCCACATCATGAGATTCCATAGGAATAATGCTTGTAATATTTTCTCCCCTTCACTGGGTTGTCTGTTAACCCTCATTGGTTATATCATTTATAATACTAAAACTTTCATTTTTCATGATCTACTCAATATAGATCCAACTAATGATGGATCTTTAGTTGTTCATATCTTAGGTATCATATACCAGAAAAATATTTCCTAACCCAAGATTAATTACCTATTTGTTTTTCTTTTCTAGTTTTTCTTTCTCCCCCCCCCCCCTTTGGCAAGGTCTCATGTAACCCAGGCTGACCTCAAATTCACTGTATTTAAGGATAACCTTGAACTTCCTAGGCTGACCTCAAATTCACTGTATTTAAGGATGACCTTGAACTTCCTAGGCTGACCTCAAATTCACTGTATTTAAGGATGACCTTGAACTTCTAGTTCTTCTGTCTTCCTGCCTCTGCTTCCTGAGTGACAGGATTGCAGGCTGCACTTGGTTTAAGTGATTCCAGGGGTAAATCATGGGGCTTTGTGCCTGCTTGCCTAGTGTGCACCAGCTGAACCACATGCCCAGTCTTCTGACCCATTTAGATCCATTTTATTCCTTTGCACATGGATGTCAGGCTATCCTGACACATTCGTTGAACTGTCTTGACTTCCTGATAAAATGTAAACAGCCCTGTAGATGGGCAGGCTTCTTTCTGGACTTGAAGATCTGTTCATAGGGTTGGTGTGTCTCTGGCCTTTGTACCCTCACTAGATCCTTTCGTTCTTGACTCGGTCAGTACCTTTGACATACAGACCGGAGCAAGCAATTTTAGTACCTGGCACTGCTTAGTGCTAACTCTGCCGAAGTTCAGGTGCACGGTGACAGACCTGCCTGTCTCCGAGGGAAATGCCCAATTGGGACTGTTTTCATCTTAATTATTAAGCAAGCAGACATTCTGTGTATGCCTTACTTGGCATATGGAAGGCTGCACTCCCCCAGGCTTCTGTCATTTTGTTCTGTTTCATCCTCCTTCTTTGATGTTTTTTGTGTGTTTGTTTTATTTTGAGACAGAATCTAACTATAGCCTTGGCTGGCCTGGAACTACAGGACCCCAAACTCAAAGATCCTCTTGCTTCTGCCTCCTGAGTACAGGGATTAAAGGCATGTGCCACCATGCTTGACTTTCTTTTTTTTTTTTTTTTTTTTTTTTTTTTTTTTTTTTTTTTTTTTTTTTTTTTTTTTTTTTTTTTTTTTTTTTTTTTTTTTTTTTTT